>JAODAL010019050.1:0-73059 GCA_025379985.1 Phyllomedusa bahiana
AGTACGTCATACCCCGGGTAACGGCTTTGAAATGGATTTGCAGCAGTTGTTTCACAGCCGCTGGGTGTTAGTGGCTATTTGCAGCTTACACCTGCCGGTTTCAAAATGGGGGGGTGGCGTCACCCGCCCGTGCTGTTTAACCCCTTAGACTGAAAAATGGTGCCGCGCACCATTCTTCAGTCCGATCGGGACATCAGCGGTGAGATCACTGAGTCTTGATGGGCTAACATGGCAGCAGGAAGCCTTGTGAAGGCTTTCATTGCTGCCATGTTTTGAATTTACCCACTTCCGTCTACTTCCGTTTACCACCATCTTGGTACAGCCTAATGCATTGTCTATGCAATGCATTAGGCTGAATTAATGATCATGCCCCCTAGTGGTGAAGCATCCTAGTGGGACTTAATGTTAAAGTAAAAAAATAAATAAATAAAGTTTTAAAGTGTAAAAAAAAAAAAGTATTAAAAGTTCAAATCACCCCCCTTTCACCATTTTACAAATAAAAAAGATAAAATAATAAAAAAGTTACACATATTTGGTATCGCCACGTCCAAAAAAGTCAGATCTATAAAAATATAACATCATGTATCCCGTACTCTGAACACCGTAGAAGAAAAAAAAAATTCCAAATGCCAAAATTGCATTTTTTTGGTCATTTTACGTCACATAAAAATTGGAATAAAAGTGATCAAAAAAGTCGTATGCATTCCAAACTGCTAGCAATAAAATGTACGCTACAGGCCGCAAAAAATGCACCCTCACTGACGTCCATAGGTGTTATTACAAAAAAGTTATTTATCGCACAAAATGGCGCTGCGGCGCAAATAGAAAAAAAAAATGTTTGGAATTTTTTTATGGTACCAAAACATAACAGAAACCCTACATGTTTGGTATTGCCGGATGCGTATCAACCTGTAGAATACAGATAATGCATCATTTTACCGAAGAATATACTCCGTAAAAAAAAAAACTCCCGCAAACATGGCGCAAGTAAGTTTTTTTCACATTTTACCCCACTTAGAATTTTTTGGCCGTTCCCCAGTATATTCTATAATAATATGAATAACACCATTAGAAAGTACATCTTGTCCTGCTAAATAAAAGCTGTCGTGTCTATGTAGGTAGAAAAATAAAAAAGTTATGGCTTCCAGAAGGCAAGGAGGAAAAATATTTAGAGCCATATTTTTATGACCGTCTGTCAGGAAGGGGTTAAACTCTCAGAGTGAGCAGTAATTTAAATGAATAAATCACAAATTTTACAAAATTATTTACAACAAACCATATATCCTGCTGCAATAAGTAATAAACCAGCTTGTAGACTTGCTCCAAAATAATGCTCTTGCAGGGCTTCTTAAAAACATCCAAATTTATTACATGAAAATCGTATTAAACGACAATCACTCAGTTAGGCCGTATAACAAACGCGAGACTCCCATGCGAGCTTTAGATCGTGCAGGTTAGCAAACCGACCGCGATTTGCGGTGTCCTCATGACGCCTTACTCATGTACATCCAAACCCGGATTAATCTTTTAAATACACCCACTAATGAACAATTGTGCATATTACACAAAAAAAAACACACTAGTATCATAAAACTACAATAGAAAAAACAATCTAAGAAACCTCACAATATATGTTAATAATGATTATTGGAATCCTGTCTCGTATTCAGACCCTTTGAACCCGTTAACATAGATTGACAAATCCACCACCCTCTCTTTTAAAACATCCTCATGATCCGGCACCCCGTGTGGAATAAGAAATACGTTTCAATTCCTAACAATCAGAACAAGAACTTAATGTTTACCGCCAGATACTCAGAGAAATGTTTTGAAGGGCTTGAACATTTAAATATTCTGTTTATTGCCATCACGACTTAGATGCCGGACGTAATGCTATCATCAATGGCCACGTAAGTGCACCTACATATTAGGGACCATACAAGATTTTACAAATGTATCGGTAAACAACGTATTTGTGTTACAATTTATGAAAGTTTTTTATCTGGAAAAATGTTTTATTACTGCTAAGATGTAAAAGGTTGTCTTCTTTCAATATAATGCATTGTAAATGCGCAATCCTATCGACCACAACGCATAAAACCTGTACTATACAGCCATTAAGAGGAGTATTAGAACTGGAAAAAACAAACCTACAGTAGGTGAAATACACGAATCCTATGTTGCTCTGCGGGACACAAATCTGACATCTTTTAAAATCGTTTTTATTGAGTGGATTCACATAAAGTAATTCGGTAAAGTGTTTAAATAATAATTAGACAATTTGCTAAAGTTTGCTATAACTAGTTGAAAAAAAGTTATAGCATTACTGTGGACTTATTTGCTTCTGTTTTGTTTTTTCAACGAATAAATGTGAGGATCTATCTATTCATAATCTTTGGCTACAGCATGTTCCATTGTCTATAAGACGTATATCTCCTTTTCTCATGCAATTAGATCACATAAGTATTGTTCTGTTATCAAATCCCAGTTGTAAATACATTACGCGTAATCCTCATTTCTCCTACCAGGTATGATTTTGGTGACATGGAAGAGTGGTGACATGAATCAGCTCTCAAGGATTCGTATTCCTGTGCATAAAGATTTGAAAACTAGCGTTTGACCACTATTTGATTTGTCCTCCCCAGACCAATAGAGTAACAATCTAAATAGTTTTGATGAAAACATATTATTTCAAACTAAAACTTAAGCCCATCATCACCGACTTATCTAAGTCCGGGCGGCGACCTGGGAGGAGCTAACACCCTCTCACTGTACTACTAGGAAAGGGCAAGCGCTTGAGCGGCTGCATTGTTATACTGCGTACGAAGAACTGATTTTTCATACAGCGATGTTGGGGTTGTCACACTTGTCCAAGAACTGTTATCTCTTAAAATTCGAAAGTTTCTGATTTATATGGTATTGGATCTGAAAGTCCAGTTGTCGTTCACTACAGCTGCATATACATTTTAATTCTATCTACTCAGACATGCAGATTGAAAAACCCAAGGGAGTCTAAGCCATTCCTGTTTGTATTTATTTTAAAGAAACAGCTTTTTACAATACAAATCCACTTCATTTTGGGTGTCAATTCTTTTGCGCAAATTTTCATCCAGGGTTTTAATTTAAACGTTTTTTTTCTGCGTGTACTCCAAGAAACCGTCTTTTTCCTCCAAAAAAAACAATTTTCCTGTACATAATTCACAACAAAGGTTAATTACAAATTTTTTCCCCTTTTTGTGTAGCGTAAAAAAAACGCCATTTAACACACTTTAAACTAGTAGTTTGTGGCTGCCAATTCTTTTGCGCAATTTACACCAGGGGTTAATTAAGCGTTTTTTTTTTCTCTGTGGTGACTCCAAGAAAACCCTCTTTTTTCAAACCGCCAAAAAAAAAAAAATTTTCCTGTACATAATTCACAAGCAAGGTTAATTTTCAATTTTTTCTTGTTGTTACGAAAAAATACGCCATTGAACACCTACAAAGCATAGTTTGTGGCTGCCATTCTTTTTCGCAATTTACATCCAGGGGGTTTAAATTTAAACGTTGTTTTTCTCGGGGGACTCCAAAAAACCGCTTTTTCACCGCCAAAAAATCAATTTTTCTGTAGCAAATTTTACAAGCGAAGGTTAATTACAATTTTTTCTCTTGTTTTGTAGCTAAAAAATACCCATTAAAACGCCAAACAGTATTTGTGCTGTTTAATTCTTTTCGCAATTTTTAAATCCCAAAAGGGGTTTAAATTTAAGCGTTATTTTTTTGGGTTGGTACAAAAAAAAACCGTTTTTTTCACCGCCCAAAAATTAACATTTTCCTGTACATAATTCACAAGCGAAGGGTTAAATTTAAATTTTTTTCTCTTGTTTGTAGCGTAGAAAAAACCGCCATTGAAACACGCTACAAAAGCCGAAGTTTGGGTGCTCAATTTTTTGGGGCGAAATTTTTACATCCAGGGGTAATTAAGCGTTTTTTTTCTGCTTGGTGACTAAAATAAACCATCTTTCCCGCCAAAAAATACTTTTTTCCCCTGCAGCCTAATTAAACAAGCAAAGGGAAAAATTTAACAATTTTTTCTCTTTTTTGTGTAAAGTAAAAACACGCCTTTGGTAACATCACAAAGCTCGTGGGTTTGGGGGTTGCTAAATTTTTTGGGGCCCCAATTTACATCCAGGGGTTAATTAAGCGTTGTTTTTTTGCTGGGGTTACTATGTTGTGGAATGGGAAAAAAGGTTTAAATGTATGGGGTAAACCTTGTTTCTCTATTTTAATGATTAGTTATTATATCCCCTCACATATACAAATTTTCTTGTTGTGTTTAAAAATTTTATATTTTTAATATCTATATATATATATAAATATATATAAAAAATATATATATATAAAAAATTTAATATATTTTATAAATTTTAATATATATAATATATGTGAATATATGAATATTATATATGTATAAGGGGGCACATACCTTAAAATTAACAGCATGAAAAAAGCTTTTATTTATATCTTTTGTTAAAAATTGTGTTAAAAAAAAATGCCCCCTTTTTTAGTATTTTGAAAGGGGATCGTCGGTAATCCAAATGGGGCCCCCTAGTCAGAAGTCACACCCCTTTATTTAGACATTCCGAAGCTGTAAAGGGAGTGGTCTAAAAAGTTTAAGGCCCTTAAAATAGACCGTCACAGCCAGGGTACATGTAATCCTCTTATCTACTAATTATAAAAAAAGGGAAATAAAAAACCACCTTTTTTGTGAAAAAAGCAAAAAAGCATTTTTTTTTCAAAAGCAGCGAGGCATTTTGTGATTTTTTTTCCCCTCGGTGAAAACCCTTTTATTATTTTTAAAAAAAAGGGGCCCCCCCCAAAAGGGGACGGGAAAAAGCCCCTTTGAGGCATTTTAAATTTCAAAGTCGCCTTCAACTGGGGCGGGGGTTGGATCTGATTTATTAAACCAAAAGGGAACTGGTGCAACTTCTACTGGCAGACCAGATAAGATAAAGGCCCATCACTTTTCGAATATCGTCCGGTAAGTAAATTTTAAAAACTTTGTTTAAACCACCAATCCTTTTGTCTATTTGGAGCTTTTACTATTTTCCATGGGTTAATTTTTTAAGGTCGGCTGCCCGGGCAAAGTTTTCCCCATCCAAATTGAACCAAAGCCCTTTTCAAATTAACTCCTTGTGGGGTTTTTTTTTTTTTTTAAATGTGTATTAAAAGTTTTGGAACTGAATTTAAAGAAAAGAGCGGGACGCAATTGTTAAGGCGGGCGGGAAAAACAGAGCATAAAGCTTTGGGGTTTTAGGAACCCTCCCCTGGGATAACGGGGGAGGTCAAGCCCCTTTGCGGGGGAGCAGTGGGACTTTTTCCAGGTGGCTTGGGAAAAAAAAAAACATCTCGTATTAAATTGAGAATTCATTTTGTTTGGGGGGAAAACTTTAATTTCCAGGTTTTTTCCCTTGGTAAGGAAAGCTGACAGGCGTTGCATGACACCCGGGTTTTTCTTAACTTTCAATACGATTTTATTGTCGTGTCTATGTCCTGTAAATGTAAGCATTTTATTGTAGAAACAAACAAACAAAGAATTTTTGGGGAATGTGATTTTGAGTTTAGGGGCACAGCCCCCATCCGCGGGTTTTTTAGGGGGAATTTAAAGAATTTTAGAAAAGACCCTCATTTTTTGTAGAAAGAAAAGGTAAAAGTAGTCCGAAAAATTTTGAGAAATTGGGTTTAAGTGTGTTTTTTGACCTCAAAAAGCATTTGAGAAGGATGGAAGTGTCTGGGGGTTTGGGAATAACAAAAATTTGGGAGATTGGGAAGGATTTTGGGGGGGTTGTTGATGGGCTGAATCCTGGTACAGTTTTAATTAGTTTGGGTTCATAAAGAAGGGGGGGGCCCCCTGGGGGTGCACCCCCCCTATGTGTACCCATCTCCCGGGAAAGTTTTCTGAAAAAAAAGGGAAAGTGGAATACTGTGCCGACACCCTGTAATGGCAAAAGGGACTTATCTTGGGGAGGAAGCAAAGAGTCGGGGGTTAAAAACAAAATTCTGCAACATTAGGGAACCACGCCCCAGAAACAGCCCACCTTGACACAAGTCACCCCCCCCCCCCTGTAACCACACCTTTTGCCCAAAGCCCTGCCCATACCCCCAAACTACCTGAACCTTTAGTGCCACTGCCCCCCCCTTCCATTTTCACTTCCTACTCCAGCCCGCCAAACCTCCCCATTAGGATTTTCCCAAAACCTCTTCCTTTCTGGGTTTAAAAACCCCCGCCCCCCCCCTTTGGGCCCCAAATTTCATTTCCGGGACCAAGATGGGGGAAAACCTAGTAACTGTATGCCCCAATAAAGGATGCAAAACGGGGGAAATATTTTGGAACCGGGGGCCAGCCACATTTACAGGGGAGAACTAGGGAACTGGGAGCAGAAGATACAGTGGGAGCAGGCCAAATAGCATAAAGGATGACAAGGGAGGGGGAAGAACAGCAGCTAAACCATAGACAAGTGGGGGCAAAAGTCGGTTTGGGCTGCTGGGGGGGGCCACCAGCTGGCCCACGCATAGCACCCCCCGGGGAAGCGCACTGGGGGGATATCACTGACCTTTGGAGGGGGCTCAGGAATTGACAACGGCAGACCCCCTTACCCTAAACCGGGCCCCCTCACTGCAAGGAGGGGGGTAAAAAGGGCCCCAAACCCTATTATTTTTAAAATTCCCCCCCGATTCAAAGCCTCTGTTTTTAAACGGGTGAATTCCCGGCCCCCCTGAGAAACAACCAAAGCCCAAATTACAGGAAGATAGTCCAATTTTGAAGAACTACACAGACATTTTAAAAAAGATTATGGCCCTTTTGTCAGAGGTTAAAGCGGGGAAATTCAGAGGGGCCCCCATTGGGGCCCAAAAACCCCTCATCAAGACCCCCCTCGAAAAATGGATGAGGCACTGCTCCCTCCAGATTTAAACGTTGTTAAACCCAGCTAAAACAAGGGGCGGGGGACAGACTTTCAGACCACATTGACACTGACAATTTTCACTCAGGAAAGGGGGGAAAACAGTGGAAAAATATCATGCACGGAAACTCAGATTTTCTCTGATTTAGGGAATTTTCTTCCTTTGAGAAGCCAAAAGCTGGGATCCCCTACCAGTGCCTTTGGGTGGAGGGGCCTTTTTGGAACCTATGAGGAAGATTTTTTAAGAGGGTTTCGGCTGAAAACAAGACTCTACCAAGAGATGGGGTTTGGCTTAATTTTGAAAAAGGTAAAGAAATAATCTGCCTGGGGGACATATGGACAAGGTCTGCTCTTTTTGACATATGGAGGACCCGTAGCCTACAAGCCAAGCCCAAACCCTTTAAAAGCTTTAACTGCAACAGGGGCAGGAAAACGGGCCCCCCCTGCAAATCAAGAAAAAGGAGAACACCACAACCCTAGATACCGGACCCTCCCTCCTGATGTTTTGTCCTATTCCCCCGAACCCAGCATCCATAAAGGGCAGGGATAGCCACTCTCGTTCCCAAATCTGGTATAAGCATGAAGACAACTCCCCTTTCCCCCTTGATGAAATGCTTAAAAAAGTTTCCCTTTCCCAAAACTGAAAAAAAGCTAAAGCCAGTGCCCCTGCACTAGGGCCCGCCAGCCTACCCAAAGAAAACCCTTTAAAACTCTTTTTATCGGAAAGGGAAGGGCATCCCCCGGGGGGCCTAGCACAGGCCCCTGCAGGCCAAACCAGACCAAGGGTGGGAAAAAACTTCCCTTTCAAGACCCGGCCCACGCAAGGGGAGAACCTTCCGTTTTACAGGCTTTTTTTGCAGCCCAAGTTCTGCTGGGGTAAAACACGTAGTCGGACACCTTTCCCTTTATCCCTCTGGCTCCACGTTAAAATCTCCCCCCATTCTCAACCGTAACATTTTCAGATCAGCACAGCGCCCCAGGCTTTTAGTGTTCCGCCTCCTACCGGATGACGGCACTCTTTCCCGCGCTGTTGTGTTTTTTTTTTCCGGCACGTTTTACTTGTTTTCTTCCCAAGGGGGGAATGGAAGAAGGGAATCCCGAAGAATCCCGGGGGCACATGAAAAAAAGCCAAGATTGCTTTTTGAAAAAGATGAAAGAAGTTAACCTCCATTTGAACCCGGATCTTGGTTTTGTTTTTTGGTGGATCCAGATTTTTCAGACAGTTTCAGGGTTTATTTCCCCATCGGATATCCGTGAGCACATCACACGCATTTTTGGAAAACAAAAAGTCTGCCCCTTTTCATAAGTCAGCCCAAGAAGGAAAGGCAGAAAGAAAGTTTGGCAGAGGGGAAAACGGCCCAAAATATATACGGCCCAAGATTCGCTTTCAAGGGGCGCCCAAGCGTGGACCTAATTTTGGGAAAACACAAGGATTTCTCACCCTGTGGGGGAAACCCCAAATGAAAAAAAGGACAAGCCATTCAGTCCTGGATGCACTGCGCTGCCCCGAAAAAGCCGGGTATACTGGGGGGAAACAGGCCCATGGGAAGCAGAATACAGGGAAAAACAAACCCCCTTTGGCTGACCCCAAACACCAAAAAAACCCCCGCAAGGGAAGGGGAGAAAGGGAAGCAAGTCAGCTGTCCCGTGGTTAGGAGGAACTTAAAAACCCAAACCCGCAAGGGACTGCTGGGTAAGATGCAGAAACAAGCTCCACTGGAAAAAAAAAGGGAAACTGGAAAAAGAAAGGGGGGGCCAAGAAGAAAAGAAGAAGACCGGGGATATTGGAAATAGGGGGCCCCCCCGCTTGCCACGGGGCACTAAACCCAGTGTTGTGCAAATGGGAAAAAAGGAACGGGGATTTTGAAAGCATGGGCGCTAAAGGGGGCAAGAAACCGGCATGCCCCGCCAACATTCCGCCCATAGCTTTGGTTTAGAGACAGGGAAAACGCCCCGGGGGTAGTTTTGCTCTCTCCTTTTTTTATAGATCCTGTTAGGCAGCGCCCCAAGGCTAGGGGATATTTCCCTCAGCAGTTTTTTAGTACAAAACGATGCTATGACCCCTTTAAATTTACTGCATTTGGTTTTTAAAATTGTCCCCAAAAGCATTCTAGAGTTTTCCCCCTTCCCCCGATCCAGACCCCAGGAAAGTTGCTGCCTATAAGCCCCCAGCCGGGGACTGGGGGCCCAAAAGGAAAATTTGTGTGTGAAAACCCCAGAGCCAAGGTTTTGAGGGGCCCCCACCAAGTTTCCCGCTGACCATGGGCCGCACCTGTTCCCAAGGGGGCAGGAAAGCCCAATTTGGGTCCACGCTTCAACCCCTGCAAAATCGCTCCAGCCCCCCCCAGAAGAGGCAGATGCCCGTGTTTACCCAAGTTTTTAATAGTTATGTTGCTTTAAAAATCTTGGTCAAACCCATGCATATCTTGGGTGGTGACCGTTTAGTACTAAAGGGGCCCCCTTTCTATTAATGGGGGGCTGTGGGGTTTGGGAAAAACAGGGGGAAGGGCTATTGGGGGATAGACCACAGACCGCCTTAAAAAGGGGAAAAATAAACGGGGGAAACCCCCACTCAAATAGAAAAGGTTTTACAAAGGGCGGAACCTGTCCCAAAAACCGGGATTTCCAGGTGAAAGCATGGGCCCCCAAAAACCAGCTAAGAAGGAAACCCTTTAAAGGGGACGAAAGGGGGGCATAAATGTCCTGGGAACCCCCTATAATTTAGGGGGGATCCCGAAAATAGTGACACAATCAGAGCCAGGAGGAGAAGAAAAGGCCCCCCCAAAGGGCAGCTTTCGAAACCCCCCTGTTATATTGAAAAGCTATAGGGTCCCAAGGGGGGGCCCTGAGAAAATTTTTAAGGCAAGGGGCCAAATGGCCGGGTGGGTTTTGAATCTTTTGCTTTCCAAAAAACACTGTCCCAACCAGGCAATTAACCTGCTGTACTTTTATCCCAAAAAAATACAGGACCGAATTTGGGGAAAGGGCACTGTGGGCATAGAAAAAGGGGTAGATGAAACTCTCAGAAGAATAAAGGGGTAACTCAGGCAAAAATCACCCGGGAGCAGTGGTTTTTCTTTATGGTTTAAGGGGTTGGGGGGAAAAATTCCTAGATAGGTTTTTGCCAAAATTTATTGTGTTTTTCTAAAATTTTTGCCCCTAAAAAAGTCCCGTTGTTTTTCCCCTTTTTTGAGAAAGCTATTTGGGGAAAAAAAGGGACCAGACTAAACCCATCATTATTAAAAGTTTCCACGGCCTGGCCCCCTATATGACACCCAAAACTACCACAACCCCTTTAACCCCAAAGCCCCACACCAATGAAGATGTGGGCATTAAAAAACTATTCCCTGAGAACCCTTTGACTCAGAAAATGCTTTAGAAAGTTTATCTACTCCCCTCTGCAACCGCAAAAGTTTCAACAAAAAATTAGACCAAAGAAGTGAGGGTTAGCTAGGGCGTTTCCAAGACTGCGGGGGCCGCCCCTTTTTCCCGGGCGAGGGACTTCCGAAAAACGAATAGGGGAAAAAGGGTAAGGAAAGATAAAAAAAAAGAGAACAAAATTTCCCCAAGGGGGGGGGACTGTTGTGCATTGGGGGCAAAAGTTATGAAAGTTTGATCCTATTTTTTCTCTAATTTTTTAAAGTATTAAATTTATTAAATCCTCACATATACACAAGAATGGGGGTGGTATATAATTTAAAAATATATATAAATATATAAATTTTATAATATATATTATATAAAATAAAAATATATTTGTGTATATATGTATATAAAGTATATTTGGCACATACCTATATAGTACAGCAGTAAAAGCTGGGGTATATCTTTTGTTATTAATGTGTTAAACAAAATTGGGCCCCCCTGTAGTATTTTTTAAGAGATCGTCTGTAAAAACCAAGATGGGGCCCCAGCAGAAGTTAAAACCCGTGTTTAAAAACATTTTGAAGCCCGTGAGGAGTTTGGGTTTTTTGGGTTTAAAGGAAATTTCCAATAGGACCCCCACAGCCAGGGGATGCCTCTTAAAAAAACTAATTTTTCAAAAGGGTAAAAAAAACCACCAATTTTTTGAATAAAGCAGAAAGCACTTCATAGCACGAGGGATGTTTTGATTTGTTTTCTTCGGTGCACCTTTTATTAAATTTTTTAAAATAATTTGGGCCCCCCCCAAAGGGCAGGAAAAGCCCCCCCCTTTTAGCAAATTTCCCTTTTAACTAAAAAAAAACCCTCTTCACCGGGCCAAAAAAAAACATTTTTCCTGCACCTAATTTTACAAAACAAGGTTAATTACAATTTTTTCCCTTGTTGTGTAGCGTAGAAAACACCGCCATTGTAACACGCTACAAAGCTCGTAGTTTTTGGTTGCTCAACTTTTGCGCAATTTACATCCAGGGGGTTAATTAAGCGTTGTTCTGCAGTTGTACTCAGTAAAAAAAAACTTTGTTTTTTCACCGCCACAGAAGAAAATTCTGTAGCAAAATTTTCATATCCAAAGGGTTTTAATAAGCCTGTTTGTGCTTTTATATTCAGTTAAAATACACAGAGTTTTTAAACGGCACATACAAGTCAATTTTTCCTCCCCAATTTGTGGAGCGCAATTTATATCCAAGGGGTTTTACCAAGCTTCTTATTTGGTTCATTTGTATTCAAATTCAGTGTGTGTATTTATATTATACTGATATCTTCATCTAACATTGTCTGTACATTTTAGCACAAACAGAAAGTCAGACAGGAAGTGGCAGGCTCTTCACCTGCGAGTGGCAGAGGCCCCAAAAATTCCAGGCCCCATGTCGCAGCAACAGCAAGGGGATGTCGCAGCAGGGGTCACTCGGTGAGGCCACAACTGCCGCGTCTTTCTAGCGGCTGTGTGCTAACTAGCAACCCAAGGGTTCTTGATTGGTTGACTAGGTCATCCACTTCCTCCCAGAATGACATTGACACCCCAGCAAGATCAGTGGGAACGTCAGACAAAACCCCTTAGTTGGCTTGGCCGGGAGCGGGTCAGCGGCCGTCACCCGTCCTCAACCCACCTCTGTCCCATCCGGTTCCCTCAGCCAGAGATCTACTATGTGGTCTGGGCTCAGCGCCACTATATAGCGAGGATAAGCAGTATGAGGAGGGCAGTCAACAGCTACTTGGTAGCGAAGAAATAGGGCCAATATCCCCTGCTTCTTGCAGTAGGCGGCAAAGTATAGATGTGGGAGTGCATGGGAGGTCAGGGTTGTGAGGGGTCAGCCTCTGAATACCAAGACCGGTGATGAGACGGGCAGTGACGATGAAACACAAATAGAAGATAAATGTAGCCCGACCGCACTTGGGAGCCGGGTGAGGCAAGGGCTTCATCATCGTCAGGAGAAGAGGGCGTCAGCTTGCGCATCAGGCAGCGGAGCAGCCAGCAAGTGGGTAGTGTGGTCGTGAGTCAGCAGGGTAGCAGCAGTGTGAGGTCGGGACCCAAGCGGCCATGGGGTAAAAACCCCGCTTCGCAGGTCCAAGAAAGTAGCGACACAGGGGCCTCAGCGAGCAGCGGCGGCAGTAGTCAGTGCGGAGCGTTGGCGGAAAAAACCAAATACTCGGCGGTGTGGCAGTTCTTTTGCTAAGACACCGGAGGAGACAAAATAGGGGGTATATGTAGAATCTGTGGGCAGGAAAAGTGAAGCGTGGCCAGGGAGCTAACGTTGGCACCACGGCCCTGCATCAAAAAATGCAGCGTCACCATCCGGTGGCCTGGGAGAAACGTGGCTCAGATGTGGTGGTCCATCCTGCTGCCGCAGAAACAGCAGCAGCAGCCCCCCAGTGGCAACGCATGCCATTGCAGCCGTCAAGGCTCCACCACCTCTGCAGAAGGGAGTGTTTTCTCGTTGACATCATCTCCCGGTCCAGTTTGCTCCTGCTCCTCGCTACTCATGGCGCCAGCAGTCGTTCAGCAAGGCGATTGCAAAGAGACAACAGATGCGTCCACCATCCTAAGGTGCAGCAGCTGACCATTCTCCTGTCCAAGTTGTTGGTACTGCAGTCCCTCCCTTTCCAAATGGTGGACTCTGCACCATTCAGAGAACTAACGGCTTGTGCCGAGGCGAGATGGAGAATTCCAACCGCAATTTCTTTTCCAAAAAGGCGTACCAGCACTTCATAAATATGTAGAACAGAAGGTGGGCCGTCCTTAAGTTATCAGTTTTTTTCCAAGGTGCAGGGCAGGGGCGGACGTTGGAGCTGTAACTACGGTCAGGGCCAGTACATGCCCTTTACGGCCCACTGGGTGAATGTGCTTCCTCGCCCAGGCAAAACCAAAAACTTGGACAGGAGACGGCGCTTTTCCTCCACGTTGTCAAACTGGGGCCCTTCCTGCGCCAATGTCCCCCTCCTCCTCCCCACCCCCAAACCATCTCAGCCTCCACAAGGGCTTCTCCATCATACAAAATGTGTAGGGCACAGCGGTGTCACGCAGTTCTACACCTGGCTTGCCTCGGCGAACAATGTCACACAGGGGAGGAACTGCGGCAAGAAATCGATGTGAGGCTTTCCCCGCGCCAACTGCAAATCGGAACCATGGTGACGGACAATGGGAGTAACATGGTGTCCGCGCTGCACCGAGGAGGGATGGTCCATGCGCCCTGCGTGGCGCACATGTTCAATCTGGTTGTGAAAAGGTTCCTGAAGTCTTCCACCGATGTTCAGAAGATTCTGAAAATGGCCAGGAAACTGTGCATGCACTTCACCCATTCCTACAAAGCCAGGAACACCCTCCTCGAGTTGCAGCGGCAGAACGGCCTCCCCCAACACACTCTGATATGCGAGTTTCCCCCATTGGAAATTCAGCCTGCACATGTTGACCAACTGTATGAACAAGAAAGGCCCAAATTAACGATTTTTTGATGATCCGGGCAGACAGGAGTACTCCCCTGTGAAACTTTGATGTCAGCCAGTGGCAGCTCATGCGTGACACCTGCCGTTTGTTGAGGCCATTCGAGGAGGCCACGTTATTTGTCAGTCCCCAGGACTACGGGATGAATAACGTCATTCCACTGCTTCATGTCTGGAACAAGATGCTGAAAAATCTGTCCTGGGCAGGGTAATGGAGACGTGGCGACTACATCTCGCGGCCACATGAGTCCGGGGGGGACTGAAATGGAGGAGGAGGAGGAGGAACATTGGAGCAGAAGCATTGTCTGGTGAAATGAGTGGATTTTCTACCCAGGTGACCAGAGAGGAGGAGCAGCTGGAGGAGGTAGATGAACATGAGGAAGACGAGGCAGATGACCCGCAAGCACCGTGGCAGTATACAGTGGAAATGGAGGCCGGGAGCCCCTCGTGGGTCACTTGGCAGAGGGGCCCGCAGCATGCTGATTTGCCTGGCTAGTGACAGCCGAATAGTCAGCAGAGAGTCGGCAGAGGGATGACTTCTAGCTCTCCACCCTATTGGACCCTCGCTACTGATCCAAAATGGGAGCCTTTTTCCCAGCTATTGAGAGGGAGAACAAACTCAAATACTTTTAGGGAAATTTCCTCCGTAGTCAGTTGGCCGCTGTCTATGTGCGGCATCGTCCCTCCTCTGACAGGTCTGACCGGGGGTTCTTCAGCACTCACGTACTACTGCCACGGCAGCTGGGGGAAGTGGGGGGGGGGGGGTCGGAGCAGTACCAGCTTTCCCTCAGCACAAACCCAAGTCTGGAGTCACTGATTTAAACAGCTTCCTTCACCCGTCTAGTGAGGAGGGCAGTCGCCAGCAAACAGCAGCAGCAGGACCTGGGACAGACCCTGAACCAACAGGTGGTGGCCTACTTGGACAGCACTCTGCCACCCCAGTTAGAAAAATCCGCTGGGGCTACTGGGCAGCCAAACTGGGTGTGTGTGCCGCAAACTTGCCGAGTTTGCAGTGGAGAAGCCCGTCCTGCCCGACCAGTATGTGGCATTCAGAGCGGGTGTTTAGTGCGGCAGGGGCCATCGTTACCCCAAGGAGAACCCGCTTGTCCCCGGGAAAAAGTGCAACGGACTGAACTTGTCAAGATGAATCAGCGTGGATCGGCCAGGTTTTCCACACACCAAAGCCTTAGGCGTCAGACTACAATCAGCCATGACGCCTCACCCAAACTGTGAGAAATGAGTCTGGGGTTTAAACTACCTGCCTCAGCCACTATTCTGATGCCGCCACCCACCTGATGCCACACATCTGCTGACAGTTTCTCCCATCTGCCACCAACCATCATTACCAGGGACTGGTATTGGCACCCACCTCCACACTATGTCATTGTGCCACTGTCTGACCTCATGCTGCTGCTGTTGTTGCTGGTACCATGACATCCACACTGTGTCATTGTGCCACTCTCTGACCTCATGCTGTTGCTCCTGCCACCGTCCCTCCACTCTCTGTCATTGTGCCACTCTGTGGCCTACTCCAGTTTTTGCCACCTCCAGAATGTGGTGTGCCACTGTCTGACTCATGCTGCTGCTGTGGCTGCTGCCGTGACTAGACACTGTGCCATTGTGCACTCTGTGGCCTATTCCTGTTTTTGCCACCTCCAAAAGTTCATTTGTGCCACTGTCTGACCTCATGCTGCTGCCGCCGTCACCTCCAATCTCTGTCATTGTGCCACTCTGTGGCCTACTCCTGTTTTTGGGCCACCTCCAAAAATTTCATTGTGCCACTCTCTGACCTTTATGCTGCTGCCACCGTCACCTCCCACTCTCTGTCATTGTGCCACTCTGTGGCCTACTCCAGTTTTTGCCACCTCCAGAATGTCATTGTGCCACTGTCTGAACTCATGTGCTGCCACGGTCACCTTCCCTCTCTGTCATTGTGCTACTCTGTGGCCTACTCCAGTTTTTTTCCACCATCCCCGAATGTCCCTTGTGCCAATGTCTGACCTCATGCTGCTGCCGCCGTCACCTCCACTCTCTGTCATTGTGCCACTCTGTGGCCTTACTACTGTTTTGCCACCTCCAGAATGTCATTTTGCCACTGTTGACCTCATGCTGCTGCTGCCGTGACCTACACACTGTGTCAATTGTGCCACTGTCTGACCTCAAAGCTGCTGCTGGGCTGCTGCCGTGACCTACACACTCTGTCATTGTGCCACTGTCTGACCGTATGCTGTTGCCGCCCTCACCTCCACTCTCTGTCATTGTGCCACTCTGTGGCCTACTACTTTTTTGCCACCTCCAGAATGTCATTGTGCCACTGTCTGACCTCATGCTGCTGCTGTGGCTGCTGCCGTGACCTACACACTGTGTCATTGTCCCACTGTCTGACCTCATGCTGCGGCCCGTGGCTGCTGCCGTGACCTACACACTGTATCATTGTGCCACTGTCTGACCTCATGCTGCTGCTGTGGGTGCTGCCGTGACCTACACACTGTTTTCTTTGTCCCACTCTGTGGCCTACTCCTGTTTTTGCCACTCCCCGAATGTCATTGTGCCCCTGTCTGACCTCATGCTGCTGTGTGGCTGCTGCCGTGACCTACACACTGTGTCATTGTGCCACTGTCTGACCTCATGCTGCTGCTGTGGCTGCTGCTGTGACCTACCCCTCGTTTATTGTGCCACTGTCTGACCTCATGCTGCTGCCGCCGTCACCTCCACTCTCTGTCATTGTGTCACTCTGTGGCCTACTACTGTTTTGCCACCTCCAGAATGTCATTGTGCCACTGTCTGACCGACTGCTGCTGCAGTGGCTGCAGCCGTGACCTACACACTGTGTCATTGGCCACTGTCTGACCTTGCTGCTGCTGTGGCTTTTGCTTTCCGTGACCTACACACTGTGGGCATTGTGCCACTGTCTGACCTCATGCTGCTGCTGTGGCTGCTGCCGTGACCTACACACTGTTTTCATTGTGCCACTGTCTGAAACCTCAATGCTGCTGCTGTGGTGCTGCTGGGGACCACACACTGTGCATTGTCCCACTCTGTGGCCTACTCCTGTTTTTGCCCCCCTCCAGAATGTCATTGTTCCACTGTCTGACTCAGCTGCTGCTGTGGCTGCTGCCGTGACCTACACACATGTGTCAAATTTTGCCACTGTCTGACCTCATGTGTGCTGTGGCTGCTGGCCGTGACCTACACACTCTGACATTGTCTTGTCTGATCTCATGCTGCTGCCTCCATCACCTCCCCTCTCTGTCATTGTGCCACTCTGTGGCCTATACTTGTTTTTGCCACCTCCAGAATGTCATTGTGCCACTGTCTGAAAATCATGCTGTGCTGTGGCTGCTACCGTGACTTACACACTGTGTCATTGTGCCACTGTCTGACCTCATGCGGGTGCTGTGCTGCTGCGTGACCTACACACTGTGTCATTGTGCCATTGTCTGACCTCATGCTGCTGTGGCTGCTGCCGTGACCTACATACTGTGTCATTGTCCAACTCTGTGGCCTACTCCTGTTTTTGCAAACTCCAGAATGTCAGTGTGCCACTGTCTGACCCATGCTTTCTGCTGGGCCATGACCTAACACACTGTGTCATTGTGCCACTGTCTGACCTCATGCTGCTGCTGCTGATGCCGTCAACTCCACACTGTGTCATTGTGCCACTCTTTGGCCTACTCCTGTTTTGCCACCTCCAGAATGTCATTGTGCAACTCTCTGACCACATGCTGCTGTGGCTGCTGCCGTCACCTCCACACTCTGTCACTGATGTTGCCACCTGAGCCCTCAGCTTGTTTTTTTTCCACTGTCGCTGCCATGACTTTATCAGGCTACATTCCCCCTTCGGTTTTTTGGTCAGTTTTGCCCTCTTAAGGCCCGGGGAATTTTATAGTGAAGCGATTTTTTGAGCGGCGGCAGTCTTTGTGCGGGTAAACCCAAAAACACAACATTGTATGAAGCCCAAAACCCAAAAGCTCCCCTGCATTTTTTAAAGCATGGACAACTTTACAAAAAACCAGCACCCGCAGGCTCTGTGCCGGGCCTGGAAATACTGTTTTTTAACGTGATTCTTTCCCCCAAGAAATTTGGAACAATTTTTTTTTTTGTGGGGAAATTTGGGCAAAAGTGAGCAAAACCGGGGATTTGAAAAATTTCGCCCATCTCTACCCCATTTTTTCATGCCTTACCGAAAATCCACAAAGGGCCCTTTTCCCCCTGCTTTTCCCCCCCATCGTCTTGGGCATGGGCATTTAAAAATGACCCGCCTGGGACGATGGGTCGCCACAACTTCACCCCCCTTATAGTTCAATTACCGGGTTTTCCTGGGGAGAGAAAAAACAACTTACCCAAACCATTGGAAAAATTTCCTTGCCGATGGGGGGTCCTGGCGGGTTTTGTGATTGGTGGGGTTATCCCCATGAAACCCCAACAGGGCCAAAGGCCCTCCCCGGTTTCCTACAGGTTTTTCCAATACAAATACAGTACTTTTACAAAAAAAAACAGCCATTTCATTTTTTTTGGGCAGGGGGAATTTTCTGTTTTCACAAAATTTTTTTTTTTAGGGTTTAAAAAAACACTTTTTAGACAAGAAACCCGGGTTGCTGCCCATGGGAGCACGTTTTTTCACTTCTTTGACAAAATACATGGCCTTTTGGGGAAAAAAAATATTTTTAAATCCAGTCTTTCCCTTTGTACATTGTATTAAATGGTATTAAAGAAATATTGGATGACCGGTTTTTTTATTCAAAAACGGGAGGTCTAGATACGGGTACAAAAATTTTTTTTACATTTCATTAACAACATTAACAACAACAATATGGGCTTAAGTTTTACGTTTGAACATAATTTGTATACCAACTAGATGTTACTCTATTGGTTGGGGAGGACAAACAAATAGTGGTCAAACCTTTTTTCAAATCTATGCACAGGAATACGATCTTGAGAGCTGATTCATGTCACCCTTCCCATGTCACCAACAACATCCCGGTAGGAGAACTAATAAGGATTAAGCGTAACTGTACTACAACTGGTGACTTTGAATCACAACAGAAAATATTATGTGATAAATTGCAACAAAGGAGATATACGTCACAACAACTGGAACATGCTGTAGCCAAAGATAATGAAATAAATAGAACACATTTATTCTTGAAAAAACATAATAGACGAAATATCCACAGTAATGCTATAACTTTTTCAACTAGTTATAGCAAACAATTTAGCAAAATTGTTAATATTATTAAAACACATTTACCGATACTTTATGTGAATCCAATAATAAAAAAGATTTTAAAAGATGTCAGATTTGTGTCCCGCAGAGCCCCAACAATAGGATCACGTATTTCACCTAGTCTGTTTTTATCCAGTTCTAATACTCCTCAAAATTGGCTTACTAGTAGAGGTTTCTATGGTTGTGGTGATAGGATTTGCATTACATGCAATTATATTGAAAAGACAACCACTTTTACATCATACAGTAATAAAACATTTTTCCAGATAAAAACTTTCATAAATTGTAACACCAAATACGTTGTTTACCTGCTCAGTTGTAAAACTTGTATGGTCCAATATGTAGGCTGCACTACTGGCCCATTGAAGATACGCATTCGTCGGCATCTGTCTGATGCCAATAAAACAGAATTATTTAAATGTTCAGCCATCTCCAAACATTTCTCTGAAGTACATGGCGGTAACTTAAGTTCTTGTTCTGTTGTAGGAATTGAACGTATTTCTATTCCACCACGGGGTGCCGACATCATGAGGAAGCTTTTAACAAGAGAGGCGTGGTGGATTTTCCATCTAAATACAATGGTTCCAAAGGGTCTGAATACGAGACAGGATATCCAATATCATTACTAACATATATTGTGAGGTTATTAGATTGTTTTTATCATATTGTAGTTCTTATGATACTAGTGTGTCTTTTTTTTTTGTAATATGCAAATTGTTCATTAGTGGGTGTATTTAAACAGATTTATCAGGTGTTAGATGTACCATGAGTAAGGGTCATGTGACCCGAAACGCGTCGGTTTGCTAACCTGCACGATTAAGCTCAAACTGGGAGTCTCTCGTTTGTATACGGCATAACTGCTGTGATCTTTTAATACGATTTTCATGTAATAAATTTGGATGTTTTTAAGAAGCTCTGCAAGAGCATTATTTTGGAGCAAGTCTACAAGCTGGTTCATTACCTATTGCATTTTTGAATTGAGGAGGGGTGGGAACTTGGCCATAGCACTACACCAGTGCGTTGCTACATGTTGGAGGAGGTGAGCTGTTTTCTTCTTACCATTGACTGTCCATATATCCTGCTGCTCCATTCCTCCTGCTTTGTAAAATGATTTGGGCAGATCTGGTAGCACAGTCAATGTGACAGGTTCCCTCTAAACCTAGATGATGTAGGAGAGTTTATTATGTTAACCCCTTAAGCACCACGCCTGAAAAGGTGTTAATGAGCCACTCCATTTTCCAGTTTTTGCCTCCTTGTGTTTCAACAGTCATAACTTTTTTGTTTTTTGATTGTGAACATAAAAAGCATTTCTCTGCATTTTTCAACTTTTGAAGGTAGAGTTCTTGCATAACAGTCCACATAATGCTGAAATATACCAGTGCATTATTGTGTTTCACATATATAGTTGGGAAAAAAAGTATTTAGTCAGCCACCAATTGTTTAAGTGTTTAAGTTCTCCCACTTAAAAAGATGAGAGAGGCCTGTAATTGACATCATAGGTAGACCTCAACTATGAGAGACAAAATAAGAAAACAAATCCAGAAAAATCACACTGTCTGATTTGGACAGAATTTATTTGCATTTGCCAATTATGTAGGCAAATAAGTATTGGGTCAATAACAAAAGTTCATCTCAATACTTTGCCAACAAAGGATATGTAACAATTACAGAGGTCAAACTTTTTCTGTAAGTCTTCACAAGGTTGGCACACACTGTTGCTGGTATGTTGGCTCATTCCTCCATGCAGATCTCCTCTAGAGCAGTGATGTTTGGGAGTTGGCGCTGGATAACAGGATGTCAGGACTTAGTACATTTGGTAGTACAGGTGGAGGCATTTAAAAAATAAAGATTTGAAGGACTACAAGGAGGAGGAGTAAGAGGTGTATGCAGTGCACATCCAGTTCATACAGGTGTATATTTCAAAATAAATTCAGCCGTAAGACTTGTGAATCTAGCTGTTGGCAGCAGTGGGATACAATTTGTAGAAGCAGCAGCCACAGGAACTACAGACATGAGATGTAGTGTAGTTTAAATGTGTATTTAAATGTGTATTTAACATTGTCAAGAAGATGTGCTACAGTTTACTGGTCAGTGACATTGGCAACCGGGGCAACAAAATGGTGAGAGATCCACGCTTGATTAATTTTTATAAATGTCAAACGATCCACATTGTCAGGGGAAAGACGGATACATTTGTCAGTCAACACCCCGCCAGCTGTGCTGAATGTGTGTTCCGAGATAACGCTGGCTGCTGGGCAGGATTAAACTTCTATGACGTGTTGAGAAAGCTCAGGCCATTCATCCAGTTTGAACACCCAGAAGTTGAATGGGTCCAGACTAAGTCCGAAAATATCAATGTTGAGCCACAGGTAGTCATGGACCATGGTCTTAAGGCGGTCTCTGTGTGTCTGAATGCTGTCCTGCCTTGCAGTCGTTGGTGAGGTGGTAAAAAACGAGTGAAAAAATGTCACCCATTAAGCTTCTGCCACACTGTCTGCTCCGGCTATTTGCCATTCTACTGCTGCTGCATTGCTGATGTTGTTCCACCATGACATTAGAATGTAAAGACGCAAAAGATGTTTCGAGTTGGTCAATGAGCACTGTCTCAAATTCCTGCATTCTTCTGTCAATTTGTGTGGGTGGAAGGAAATTGCTCACTTTTGTCTTGTAATGTGGATCAAGAAAGGTGGCCAGTCAGTAATCGCTGTTCATATATTTTTTTTATTTTTTTTAAGAGGGAAATCCAACACCAGGGGATTCTTTTTTTTATTAGATTTGAAAAATTTATACGTAACACAATATGGGTACAGAGAACAGTTGAAAAGTTAAGACAAATAAAAAATGTCACCCATGTCAGTCAGCATAGGAACACTGGGCTTTGCCATCCCCATGCCTTGTCAGGGAATCCGCTAGTAAGATAGCAGAAGGCATAACGTCGCAAAGAAAGAAAAAAAAATTTTACGCATTTAACAGTCTTGTCAGAAAAGAAAATGGGCTCGCGCCCCTCTCCTCTCACTCAGGTACCACCTCATCACAAGTCCTAGATGTCACATTTTCTAACCGAGGATGGCAAGAAACGTCCGGGTATAGTGGATCCCCCGGGCCCAGGACAGGACAGGATACCGGACACAAGTGATGGGTAAATGGATGGTGTAGCTGTAGTCAGGTGACCGAGTCCCAGACAGGTAACAGAGGTATTGCAGCAGCAGGAATCAGCAGGCAGTAACCGGTGAATAGCACGTTAGGAAACAGCAGTGAAACGGATGCGCTGGACAGCGCAGGGTTAATGCAAAGGTTCACTGGAAACTCAAGGGTTAAACAACAGGAGCGCAGCAAACAGGTCTAGCTCAAGAGATGGACACCAACGAACTGACAACAAAGCTGGGGAATGAAGTTCCTTAAGATGGCAGAGGTCACAGGTCACTGTGCTGGACATAGGAACACTGCCTCTTTAAATGCAGTGCAGTGCCACGCGCGTGCCCCTAGAGGGAGCACGTGTGCAAGATGCCAGGGAGCTGCAGGAAGCAATGCTGTCTCGAACCTCGAACCTGCCAGCAGGAACTGCTGCAGGACAGACAGGAGCCAGGACAAGTGAGTGACAAGAGCCAGGAACACTAGAGGATGCTGCAGCGGCCGGGTCACAGGAGACACGGGCACACCGACGGTCCATAGCAGGGACTGCGGTGGGAACCGTGAAATTATACCCCCCCTTAAGCCCTCCCCTCTAGGCAAGCCGGATACCCACAAAACAGCCAGGGGTAACCACCTCCTTCTCGGTATCCCAGGAACTGTCTTCAGAGGAGGTGTCCAGAGAGTCCTGGGTAACTTCTTGGACCTGGGGAGCAGAAGCAGAAACAGTAGGCAGGGGGAGAGGTGTATTTACAGACCAGGAGCTCTTCTTTCACTTGAGGTTCCTTCACAGGCAGAACAGCAGAAATGGATGGGCGGGATTGCGCTGGATGGGCAGGCTTGAGGCAGCGTGAGTGGCATATCTCGCCCCACCGGACAACTTCACTCATTTTCCAATCTAAGGACGGACTGTGACACTGGAACCACGGAAGGCCAAGCAAGACTGAAGCAGATGTATTAGGCAAAACGTAGAACGAGATGTCCTCTTGGTGGGAACTTCCAATTTGCAGAGACAGAGGCTTTATACGGTAGTGCACTGGTTCAGGATCTCCCCGTTGATGGAGGATAAACACAGTGGTTTATCCAGACAGGAGACAGGCAGGCAATACTTGTCAAGCAGAGAAGAATGGATGAAGTTCTCAGAAGAACCAGAGTCCAACAAAGCAGGAACTTGAAATTTAGTACTGGAATCATAATAGAGAGTGACCAGGTGGTCAGACGAGGAGCAGAGGCATCTTTATTCAGGATCACTTCACCCACAACACCATGGCACTGAGGTTTCCGGGGCGCAGCAGGGCGGACTTGGCAGTTTTTCAGGTAATGCTTGGGACTGCCACAGTATAGACACAGGTTCAGACTGCGCTGGTGAGTGCGTTCCTCCAGGCTTAGATGAGAATGATACACCTCCATAGGAACATCTTGAGGGAACATTGTTGCCTGGTGAGGTAGACTTGGGGGTGCAGGTACAAGGCGAGGTGAAGGCTTGCGAGGATGGAAAGGCGTTGGCTGCTGGCGAAGCTCTAGCTCTCTTTCAGCAAAACGTATGTTGATCTTGGTAGCCAGAGCAATGAGGTCGTCCAGGTTACTTGGTAGGTCATGACCAGCCAGTTCATCCTTGACATGCCCAGCGAAGGCCCCCCCAGAAGGCTGCAACAAGGGCCTCATTGTTCCAAGCAAGTTCAGAAGCCAGGGTATGAAAACAAGATGGCATACTGGCCCACAGTAGATTCGCCTTGACAGGAACGTAGCAGAGCAGATGCCGCGGAGGTATTGCGCCCAGGTTGTTCAAAAATTTTCCGGAAGGTGCACAGAAACTCTTGGATGTCCCCTGTCAGTGGATCCCCTCTCTCCCAGAGGGGGGAGGCCCAGGCCAAGGCTTCACCTGAGAGCAGGCTGATGGTAAACGCCACCTTAGCTCTATCGGACAGGAACTGGTGTGCTAGGACCTCAAAGTGTATGGTACACTGGTTGACGAATCTGCGACATGTAAGGGGGTCTCCGTAGTAACGGGCAGGCAGAGGCAGGTACAGGCTGGGACTGGACATGGTCACGGGAGGCGGAACTACAGCAGGTAGCAGAGCTGGCGTAGATGCCAGTGCAGACACAACTTTATCGTGCAGTAATTGTCTGTAGTTTCTGGAAGAGTTGCTCCAGGTGGACGCCATGATGGGTAACTACGGCTGATAGGTGCTGGATATCTGGTAGAGCAATTAAAGCAACTAACTGAACCATAAATAATGCCTAAGGGTCTAATAAAATATAACCTTTAATAATTCAATTAAGAACACACTAAACCATGTGAATATACAAAATACAAAAAATACAAAAAGGATTACAAACAAAACAACGGAGCACCCGCCCCGACAAGGGCGACCCCGCGCTGGAACACTACGACAACAACTAACAATATCACGAACATTAACAAGTACCACGAAAATATATACTAAACAGTTATGGACATCACAGAGACAAACACAGATCCAGTATCGACTTTTGATAACAGGACACCGGATTTACAAACTTCAGATATCGCATAAATACAGCATACTGTATAGCCAGTATCCACAGACTTAAGATATTGCACAAATACAGCATATAGCCAATTCCAGATATTGCACAACTACAGCATATAGCCCAAAATTTCCCAAAGCGTTTCCCCCCCACGGATGCGTGGGTTCATCAGGGAACAACAAAATATATAATCGTCTGTATGATATGACAGTTAAACGTTATGCTTACGTCCCTTTGACAATCAGTATATAAGACCAGATCACAGGATCCTGTGATATTCATTCCAACGATAGTACTGCCCAGCAGGATAATGTCCAGCAAAAATAGATACAGCAGTAACCTCCAAACACTTAAAGGGCTATATATACATCTGTTAAGGTCCAGGGACTTACCCGTTAATCCCGACGGTAACGGACACGGCGTCCCCATCTGAGAACCACGCATGTGCGAAAAAGTGCCGCGAAATCCCTGCCGCGGACATCTCGCGAGAGCGCCGCGCAGTCGCGCATGCGTATGGGAACCAGTGGGGGAAAGGGCTTTGCCAACGACTAGCAACAATTTTTCAGATGCTTCTGCGAAACGGCCCACGGAACTTTAAACCCGAGCGACACATAGAAAAGACAAGCTAAATTTAGATAGTGATAATTGTATACAGCATAAAACCTGAAAGGAATTATACGGGGAGGGCAATTCCCTAAAGGTCTAAAGCGTCCAGAGTGCCTACCCAATGGTACCTAAAGAAAAAAATTTAGCCCCAAAAAACATTTATAAGAAAATGTATATTCCCCTGGTGACAAAAAGGAAGGAAAAAACTGCATTTAAAAAATATACACAAGGCTTATGTGAAAATAATACAATCAGAAATTACCTAATAATAAACAACAATCATAATGTAAGGTGATATGATTAAACAAATAATAAACAGGGGGTATTATTGAAAGATTAAAAAGAAAGAATCATTTAACCATTGATGAAAGGTTTTCAAATAAAAATTCCAATGGGCCTTCCTTTGGAGTTCTTCCTATCAAAATCCCCCCTTTCGTAGGGGAGGAGTAAAAACCCCCCAACACCGAGAAAGTAATTGACAAAGGTGGTTTGGGTGTAATTATTCATTTTCGCCCCGGGGCGTCCCCCGGGTGGTGTTTGATACCCCCTAGATGCTCCAGTACTCGCGCCAAATTTCCCCCTAACGTCTTGCCAATATACTTCGTGGAAAACCACATGGGCCTGTTAATAAACACCCTTTTTTTAATTTGGGGCATAGTTTTCATATGGAATTACTCTTCCTGTAAACAATTGACCCTGACCCCTCCTCTGTAGTATAATTGGAGGTTTTGTCAGCCCATCCTCCATGAGGTGGGTTTGAATGCTGTAAAGCCCTTCCTGGAGACCCGGGGCAAGGTTCCCTTAACCCCTTTAAAAGGCCCCAGCCATTTTTTTCCTTAATGACACAGCCCATTTTGAAATCTGGCATGCGTCATTTTATGTGGAAAAAATTTTTTACATTTTTAAACCTATCCAGTGATTCTGAGACGTTTTCCTGGACACATGTGCTTTAAATTTAGTGAAAATTTTTATCATCAACCCTTGTTTTTTTGTGAAAAATACAAAATTTCATGAAAATTTTTGAAAATCTGTGATTTTGAAAGTTCAAAAATTCCCCTGCGTGCAAGACAGATAATTATTCACCACAAAAAAGTTTATAATAGATCTCAATATTCCACTATGGGTTTGGCATCATTTTTTAAATGTCCTTTTTATATATATATATATAAAATAAATATATATAAAAAATATAATATTATTTATATATATAATATTTTTATTTTTAGGGGGCTTAAAAATTTTAGTAGTAATTTCTCAAATTTTCAAGAAAATTTGCAATATAAATTTTTGGGGCCCAGTCTTTTTGGGGACCCCTTCTAAGAAACTAAAACCCTTAAAAGTATTTAAAAACAGTGTTTGGAAAGTTTTTTTAACCTTTAGGTATTTCAAAAATTTAAAAGCAAAGTGGAGGTGAAATTTTGAAATTTCACTTTTTTTTGCAGATTTTCAATTTTTATCCATTTTTCACTGGAAATACGGAAATGTGACTGGGTAAATGCACAAAATATCAATTTCCCCAGGCTGCCTTTTTAGAGAATCCCATAGGGCCCCTGTCCCGCTTTTTGGGCTCAACCATAACCCCCGAATGGGAGGAGCCCCTACTGGACTCTGAGGTTTATTTCAGTGAAAATTTTATTTAGGCCCATTTCAGGTTTGAAGGGGGCCCAAAGGGGTTGCTAAAACTTAATAAAACCGCTAAAAAACCCCATATTGGAAACTACCCCCTTTAAGGATTATTCAGGGTTTGTGAGTATTTTGGGCCCCCACGGGGTGATTCAAAAAAATTTTTTTTAGTTTAGGTGTGAAAATTTAAAAATTTTTTTTTCCAATAATCTGCATTTTAGCTTAAAATGTTTCTATTTAAAAGGAACCGGAAAAAAAGAACCCCAAAACTTTGTTAAGCAATTTTTTCCCCCAAGTTTTGGCAATACCTTGATGTGGGTGTAAACTGCTGTTTGGAGCGGCGGGCGTACAAGGGGGGAGCGCATTTGCTTTTGGAAACGCAGATTTTTGGTGGGGCCATGTCGTTTTGCAAAGACCAAAGTACCAAACAGATGAAACCTTTCCCCAGAAGTCAACCCATTTTAGATTCAAACCCCCTCAGGGATTCATCTAGGGGTGTATTGTGCATTTTGGGTCCCAAGGTGTTCCCATCTTTTTTTTTAGCTAGAGCATGAAAATGGGGGGGGAAAAACGCAGTTTCCTTTTTTTTGGGGTTTCAATTTTACGCGTTCCCATCATTAAATGATGTGATAACTTTTACTATGGGGGTGGGTACAATGGTCGGGTACAATTGCAATGTAAAAAAATTTTATATAGTTTTTTATGTTTTATTACTTTTACACAATAGAATAGGTCTAAAAAAAAATTCTTTTTTAATGTTGTCCTTTTCTGACAGTAAATTTTTTTAAAATTTTCGGTGCATGCT
The DNA here is from genome assembly GCA_025379985.1 of Phyllomedusa bahiana. NCBI lineage: Eukaryota > Metazoa > Chordata > Amphibia > Anura > Hylidae > Phyllomedusa > Phyllomedusa bahiana. The sequence goes on from JAODAL010019050.1 coordinate 27,701, forward strand.
TGAGGGCCTGTTTTTTTTGCGGGGTTGAATTGATGCTTTTATTTTGGACATTATGAGGTGAACAACTTTTTGTTCACTTTTTATTAAGGGTTTTTGTGAGGGTTTTGAACAAAAACAGCAATCCTGGTAGGTTTTTTATTTTTATTTTTTAAGGGTCACTCTGCGTTAGATATGCCATGCTAGTTTTTACTCAGCAGGTCAATATGATTACGCAATCCCCAAATTTTATATTTTTTTTACGCTTTTTTAAAAATAAAAACAATTTTATTCAAACAGGAAAAAATTTTTGAAACCCCATAGTCTGGGAGCCAAAACTTTTTTATTTTTCTGTGTTGGAGCTGATACAGGCTTTTTTTTTTGGGGATGAGTTGATGTTTTTATTTTTTCTTTTTTTGGGGGGACAAGACTTTTGATCAGTTTTAATCCGTTTTTTGGAAGGCAGATGAAGAAAATACTGAATCCTAGTAGTGTTTTTTATTTTTAAAGCGTCCTGGCAGTACTGTAATAAGTTAGCTTTGCTTGTGGGTCGATACGTTTGGTGTACCAATTTATATATTTTTTTTTGTTGAGACTTTTAAAAAAAAAAGTATTTTTATGTGAAAAGAAAAATTTTGCATTTGATTTTTGAGAGCCATAAAATTTTTATTTTTCCCTATAAGGGCTTTTTTAGGGTTTTTTTTTTTTTCGGGATGAATGGAGTTTTTTAAATTGGTACAACGTTTCCATTTAAAGGGGGTTTTTCATCCTTTTTTTCCCTTTTTGTGCTGCGGGGATGAACAAAAATCTTAATTTCGGTATAGTTTTTTTTGCGTTTTTTTTTTTTGGGGTTCCCTTTTCGGGTAAAAATTTAACGACAGATTTATAGGAGGTGTTTCGACCGGCGATACCAAAAAAGGGGACTTTATTTATTTTTGCTCTTTTTTGGGGGCGATTGGCGTTTGTAAAAAGGGGAAAAGGGGGGGTTTTTAGTGTTTTTATTTTTTTTTTCGGTTTGGTTTTACATGTTTTTCACTTTTTTACTTTTTTTTACTTTTTTCCCTTTTTTTATTTTTCTTTTTTCCCAAGGGGATTGAATGAGAGATCTTTAGATCTCTCATTCAATAGGAATCAATCACGCTTTTGCGTGCACTGTTTTCCTATGACAACTGTGTCCGATGCCGGGCCATGCCCCCAGGGCACGGCCCCGGGATCGTGACTCACAGACAACCCGGAAGGCATTCTAGCCCTCCTGCTGTCGTCAGAAGGCAGGAGCTGACGGATACAGCTACACCCCCGCCGATCGGCGAACTCGTTTAGAGTTTCGCGCGGGGGGGGGGGATCCCCTTTAGGACACCCCAAAAGACCTGGGTGTATGCATAGTCCAAGGTCGTTAAGGGGTTTAAAAAGCATAATTTAACTGGTTCTTTTTTTTTTTACTTACCAGAATGTCTTCCTTTTTAATGGACGCTTTTTACCACCCGCTCAGGGGACGGCTATGGGGAACCCCCCGTGCTGCATCTTTTCGCAAATCTCCCTTTTGAGCTGGGGGGAAAGCAAATTTTTTTTCTGACCAATACCAGCAGGCCCCGGAGAGTAATTTTTCTGGGGGCGTTATATTGATGACATTATCACCTTTGGTCAGGATCTCAAAAAGTTTCATCAAATTTGTGGGCAATCTGAACATTAAAGGAATTGGCCTAAAAAATTTACTTCGGTCAACACAAAAAGAATTTTATATTTTTGGATGTCCTAAAAGGAAGAAAATTTTTAAAATGGTTGGCCTTTAAAAAATCTCTTTTAGGAAACCACATCAGGCAAAAGCCTCCTAGGTGGGATAGCTTCCATCCATTCCCATGCCGATATCCCCAAGGGCCAATAATCGACTCGACGTAATTGTTCCCCTGTTGAAAATATTTAAAAAGAGGCAGGTATTTTACAAAACGTTTTCTTAGCGGGGGTCCCTAGGGGACCTTTTTTTCAGCATTCAATGGGGTCGAAAAAAACGGATCACTTCCTTTATTACATCAACAGAAATCCAAGGAGGACAGATCAAAGGGGGGAAAAAAAAGGGGGATTGGGGACATATTAACGATTCCCAAAAATTTTTAAAGGTTCATTCTAAATTTTGACCTTTTTAAAAAAGACCCGTATTCTGAGTTTATTGACCCCTCTCCCCGTTCACATTGAGAAAGGGAAGAATTTAGGGAAATGTGGTTTCACAGTCTCATATAACCTCCCCCCCCCCCCCCCCCCCCCTTTGGGTTCTGGACATGGTTGAACAATAGAACTGGGGACTCAAATGTGGTGCTTGTAAGGCGTGCAAGTACATTAATGTTTCTAAGACAGTTACTAACTTGTTTACAGGAAGAGTATTCCATATGAGGAACTATGCCAACTGTAAAACAAGGGGAGTTATATATCAGGCCTCATGTGGTTGTCCATGCATGTATATTGGCAAGACAGTTAGGGAATTTCGGCGCAGAGAACTGGAGCATCTAGGGGATATCAAACACCACCGGGTTACGCCCCTGGCACGACATATGAATAACTTACACCCTAACCATCCTTTGTCAATTACTTTCTCGGTGATTGAGGTGATTACCTCTCCCCTACGAAAGGGGGAATTTGATAGGAAGATACTCCAAAGGGAGACCCATTGTATTTTTTATTTGAAAACCTTTCATCCACATGGATTAAACGATTTGTTTCTTTTTACATCTTTCATATAATACACCCTGTTTATTATTTGTTTATCATCATCATCCTTACATTATGATTGTTGTTATTATATAGGTAATTTCTGATTGTATTATTTTATCACATAATGCCTTGTGATATATAGTTATATGCAGTTTTTTCCTTCCTTTTCTGTCACCATCGGAATATACATTTCTTATAACATGTTTTTAGGGCTAAAGTAGTTTTTCATTAGGTATCCTATTGGGTAGGCACTCTGGTACGCTTTAGACCATTTAGGCAATTGCCCTCCCCTGTATAATTCCTTTCAGGGTTGAGTGGTGCTATGACAATTATCACTATCTATAATGTAGCATTGTCTATTTCTATGTGTCGCTCGGTATTAATGTCTCCGTGCGGCCGCTTGCGCAGACGCATCTGAATATTGTTGCTATGTGCTGTAGTGGCAAATGCCCTTGCACCCATGTGGTGCCTAGTACGCATGCGCGACTGCGCGGCGCTCTCGCGAGATGTCCGCGGCAGGGATTTCGCGGCACTTTTTCGCACATGCGCGGTTCCCAGATGGGGACGCCGTGTCTGTTACCGCCAGAATTAACGGGTAAGTCCCTGGACCTTAACATATGTATATATAGCCCTTTAAGTGTTTGGAGGTTGCTGCTGTATCTATTTTTGCTGGACATTATCCTGCTGGGCAGTACTATCGTTGGAATGGTATATCACAGGATCCTGTGACCTGGTCTTATATACTGATTGTCAAAGGGACGTAAGCATAACGTTTTACTGTCATATCATACAGACGATTATATATTTTGTTGTTCCCTGATGAACCCACGGCATCCGTGTGGGGGAAACGCGTTGGAATTTGGCTATATGCTGTAGTTGTGCAATATCTGGAATTGGCTATATGCTATATTTATGTGATATCTTAAGTTTGAAATCCGGTGTCCCGTTATCAAAAGTCGATACTGGATCTGTATTTGTCTTTGTGATGTCCATAATTGTTTAGTATATATTTTCCGTGGTACTGTTAATGTTTGTGATATCGTTAGTCGTTGTCGTAGTGTTCCAGCGCGGGGTCGCCCCTGTTGGGGCGGGTGCTCCGTTGTTTTGTTCGTAATCCTTTCTGTATTTTTTGTATTTTGTATATTTACATGGTTTAGTGTGTTCTTAATTGAATTATTAAAGGTTATAGTTTATTAGACCCTTAGGCATTATTTATGGTTCAGGTAGTTGCTTCAATAATTCTATGGTGTTCATGCCGGGTAATTATATCTTGGGCGGTTTCCCTGTACCCCTTATCTGTTGAGAGGTTGTAGTTTTTTGTTTATCTGGTAGAGAAACATTGGCGGGATCCATAATGTTAGGGTCAGTTCGTACTGTCACGTTTTCTAACCGAGGCTAGAAACTTCCGGGTATGGCGGTTCCCCTGAGCCCACCGCGACGCAGATGGTAATACTCGTGGTGGGTAGCCGAAGTGCAGGACAAGATACCGGACACAGGTGAACGGATGGTGTAGTCAGGCGACCGAGTCCCAGACAGGTAACAGAGGTATTGCAGCAGCAGGAATCAACAGGCAGTAACTGGAGAACAGTACATCAGGAAACCGCAGGGAAACGGATGTGCTGGACAGCGCAGGGTTAATGCAAAGGTTCACTGGAAACTCAAGGGGTAAACAACAGGAGCGCAGCAAACCGGTCTAGCTCAAGAGATGGACACCAACGAACTGACAACAAAGCTAGGGAAGGAAGTTCCTTAAGAAGGCAGAGGTCACAGGTCACTAGGCTGGACATAGGAACACTGCCTCTTTAAATGCAGTGCAGTGGTGCATGCGTGCCCTTGAGGGAGCACATGTGCATACAGGACGCCAGGGAGCTGCAGGAAGCAATGGAGACTCGATCCTGCCAGCAGGAACTGCTGCAGGACAGACAGAAGCCGGGACAGGTGAGTGACAAGAGCCACGAACTCTAGAGGATGCCGTAGCAGCGGCCGGGTCACGGGAGACACGGGGACACCGACGGTCCATAGCAGGGACCGCGGTGGGAACCGTGACACTGGACAATTGACAACTGCATATAATGGGCATTGAATTCCAAAATACTTAATACAATTAAAAAAACTCGAAAAAAAGACGTGGTGGCATTCCCTCCTATTTTAAAAATGTGTTTTCTAGAATCAAACTACTAAAAAAAACTTGCATTTACAAAATAGCTGATTAAAATATTCCTCTGAATAGTACAAGGGAGGTACAGGAACCACTGATAAAAGACTTGAACAGATGTAGGTTACTCAGATTTGGATTCCTTGTCTCCTCCTTTGGATGCTGTGGCCTCATCGCTTTTTGTCAACCATTTACAGATGTCAGATATTTCTTAGTTTCTTCTTTGTTAGCTTCTTCAGTCTGTTTACCCCTCGCTCCTTTCTTTCCCTTTGCTGCAACTTTTTCATCCTCAGACTTTTCCTTTACTGCTACCTTTTCCTTTTTTGACTTTGGTTTGTCTTTTGGTGGAGCTGCTTTAGCTGACAACCGTGGCAACCTTCTCTTTGGCTCATCCTTGGCATCACCAGCATCAGCGGCATTGACCTTTCTCTTTGGCATAGCAATTGTTTTGTGCTTCCAGCACTACTGGAAAACAAACAAAAAAAAACCCTGTGTAGTCTCCAGCGAAGCTGGGTGTCAGCACTAAAATCCCTTCCCTCCTCTGGCAGATGGAGTCCTCACAAAGAACTAGCTCACTGCTCCGCGTCTGCATGGGGTTAATATGCCACAGCCAAGAGAACTAGTTCAAACCGGATAGGATCCCTCTGCCTCTTTATCTCGCTGTTCATTTTTATTGCCTTGATGCGTGAATCATGTTGAGTACTCATGTGTGAGATGCTGACGGGATCTCCCCAGCCTTGGGGTCGAGGGGCACTAACAGATCTTACTCCTTTTCCTCCTCCTCCTGTAATCTGTGCCAATCTCTTACCATTTAAGGGTAATCAGTACCGGTGCTGTCCAGCCCTGCCTCCTCATCCTCCTCCACTCATCCTGACCGTCACCAAAGCCCTGGCTAGCTTCATGCGCTCTACTCTGTGAGCTGACCTTCCGTCCTGCACCTAAACCACCGCCTAAAGAAGACCTATATAGTTGTGAAACAGTCAGGCTTTCTACATCCTCCGGCGAGTAAGGCTCTGTGTCCACCTCCACCTCCTCCATCACTGGTGGGACATGCTGCCGCAGAGTGCCTAACGTGTGTTCCAGTAAAAATATAATGACAATGGTCATGCTGACAATGGCATCAACCTGACTGACCATTTTCGTGGCCACTTCAAAACTGCCAAGGATGGTGCAGAGATCCTTCACCTGTTTCCACTCTCTATGGGTCAACCCCCCGATGTCCGCACCACTGCTAGTCAGGCCATGCGACATTTCTTACTGCATAATGGCATTACGCTGCTTCCACAATCACTGAAGCATGTGGAGGGTGGAATTCCAGCGTGTTGACACATCACATATCAGACGGTGGACGGGGAGGCCCAAATCACGCTGCAACGCTGCCAGTCATGCCAAAACAGGGTGCGAATGCTGAAAGTGTGAGCTGAATGCTGAAAGTGCAGACAGTCAAGACCCAGGTAGCGCTTGAGAAATTTCTGCACAACCAGGTTTATGACGTATGCCAGGCAAGGGATGTTCGTTAGTCTACCGATCTTAAGGACAGCAAGGAGATTGCTCCTGTTGTCGCACACCACCTTGACTGGTGCCAGGTTCTTAGCACCCAAGCCATTGGTCGGTCTCAGTACACAGAGTCGTCCACAGCTCTTGACCTGTGTGTGACGGTCTCCAAGACAAATTAATTTGAGAACGGCCTGGTTTCTCTTGGCACTTGATGCTACCCATCGAGGTTGGGGACCTGGACTCTGCATCATCCCAGCCGAGATCCATCACCAGAGGCACTGTCATCCACCAAACTCACCCAGTGAGCAGTCAGTGAGATGTAACACCCTTCACCATGCTTCCTAGTCCATGTGTCTGTAGTGAGATGGACTTTGGTGGACACAGATGCAACCAATGAGCTGGAGATCTTTCCTGCAACGTGGCGGGCCAGGACAGGGACAGCTTTTCTGGCAAAGAAATGCCTGCTCGGCATCTGATATTGAGGGCATGCCAGGGCCATGACATGGCAGAACCCATCTGTGTCGACAAGGCAGAAAGGCAACATTTCCAAGGCCAGCAGCCAGACAATGCCGACATTCAGGCTTTTATCTTTGGGATGGTTGGGGTAAAAGTGTTCTTATGCTCCCACGCCTGGTACACAGAAGGCTGGCTGCTGTACAGTGTCTAATCTAGTCGAACCGGTACCTCCATGTTCCTCATTGGCATGTTGTCGCTGCCACCAATGGTACTGCCTCCTAATGTAGTGGAACTGAAACCTGACTGTTCCCCACTGGCATTTTCTCGCTGCCACCAATGGTACTACCGCCAAATGTCGTGGAAACGGAACCTCGCTATTCCCCATTGCCATGTTCTCATTGCCACCAATGGTACTGCTGTCTACTGTAGTGGAACCAGAACCTCAATGCTCCCTATTGCCATGTTCTCGCTGTCACCAATGGTACTGCCACCTAATTTAGTGGAACTGGAACCTTGCTGTTCCCCACTGCCATGTTCTCGCTGCTACCAATGGTACTGCAGTCTAATCTAGTCCAGCCTGTAGAGGTGTAACTTGAAGTTCTTGGGCCCTGGTACATAAAGTTATAGGGGCTCCTACCAGTTACCATGTGCCATTTCCAATACTGGTGTATTCTTATGTGTCAAAGGGACCCCGTAGCAGCTGCTACCGCTGCATCTCTTATAGTTATGCTGTCCTCATCTTATGAGTTAGCCATTGAAAGGAATGAAGTGTTTTAGCCTCTCTATTTTTTTCTGTCACTCTTAGGGCCAAATTTTCTTCACTAAGTTGTTCTACATATCCATTTTACTGTTATGGAGGATAATTGCGGCTTCTCATCACCTGTGTCGGTATAAAAATGAACCTGAACATCATCTCCCATTGACTTTAATGGGGTTTGAAATTCGAGTTTGACTCGAACTTCGAAGCTAACTTCTCAAAATTCGAGATTCGTCTCGAATCAAATTTTTTACCGTTCGCTCATCACTAGTTATGGATGCACTATTATTTTTTTTATTACATATTTAATTTTATTTTATTTATTTTTTTCACACTTTTATGTTTTTTACTTTTTTAATCCCACTAAGAAATAACTATTTAGACACTTTTTTTTTACACTGTAATGAATTAGCATACACATGTATGCTAATACATTACATTCTGTGTCAGTATGACACGGATGCTATTAGGACAACACACAGTGTAACCAACAAAGACAGTGTGCCAAGAAAATCATTAGTCAATAAGAAATCCTAAACCTGTTTTGTAAGGTTAGTTAATGAAAAAATGTTGTTTGGCTGCAGTAAAATGGAAATGCTAAAACTAATGTAACCTACACATTTACCTTTAACTGAAGCAGAAGGACAACGTGTTGTACCCACCTAGCAGGGCTACGAATTAGGAGGAATGAAGCTCAGGTATTATCTATGCAATGCCGCGGTTTGTGGACCCAGTGTGCCACAGACTGGGCTTACCCTGGATGGGCTTAACTGACTATCTGGTCTTCACAAGAGCCTCTGATGATCTCACCAGGTACCACTCCAGAGCAGTCCTTGGGCCAGTTTCAGCTGACAAAGGGGTCAGAGACAACCGTGCAAGCCCCAAGGAGAAGAGACGAAGGTGGTCAGGCAGTCTGTGGTCAGGGCAGACAGCACAGGTTCACACAACACAGCCAACATCAGGAGTGGAGAGGTCAGACAGGACGAGGTAACATGCTGGGGTCATTAATAGAGATATCAGATAGGACACAAAACACCCTAGCAGGAACTAGGACACAAGGCCACTAGGAACCTAAGTTCAGGCAAGCTGTGTAGGGAGGAGCTCCCCAACAAATCTACTGGTGGCACAACTGGACACAGTGGGGTTAAATTCCTGCAGCATGTGGCCGCTCCTCCCTCTAGCTATGTGGACACAGCAACTAGCAGCAGGGTGTTAGCAGCAAGTAGAAACCAGCAAGCTATTTAGAAGGCCTAGAAAAAGGGATAACCACATGGTGAACAAAGTAAGCAGGTCGGCGCCTGCTGACCGTGCGACTCAACGGCATGACAATCTGTTTCCCAAACTTCCTGTACATAACTTTTTTTACATGATGAATGTTCTTAGTTATACATGTTCATTTTTTGTTGTGTTTATCTTCTGGGATTATTGTTCAAGCTTTTAACTTTCTATGTATGTATTATTACCAGCATCCATTGCTTCTGTAGAATGTAATTCTGATATTGATATGTTATATACGAGCTATATTTAAACTACAGAGAATCCTTACTTTAGAGTAACATCCTATTTAGATCATCTTTGCTTTTGGACTTAAATGGCATGTTGACCAGATGTCGATTAGAGAGGAAATATGTAGAATAATCTACCATGCTATCTTTGTAATATGATTTTTTTTCCCACCACAATATTCTAGTTGTTAGTTGTGAAGATCCAGGATAAGTACAAAATGGAAAGAGGATATCCGGATTTGTTGGCCCTACCTTTGGATTTTTTTTGGGGGCTTGCTGTGAAAAAGGGCTTTGTCATGAATGGTTTCAAGCACAATAAAACCTGAAATGTCAAAAATCGGGGGAACGAACCCCCAAAAGTGTTATGATATATTTCATTGCTTGCAAAAATTACAAAAAATCAACCTATGCACTGCCCAGGGGCCGTAGGAAAGGGGGTCATTTTCACCTTAAAAGTATTTTCTTGGGTGAAAAGCCCCAAAAAATTTGGCCTTCCCCACGACATTTTTTTTTTGGCGCATTTAATCAAGTAAAGGCACCTGAAAGTACGACCTTCAAAAATCTGGCATCGGGTATACCTTCATAGAAACCAAGCCCCTAAAAAGGCCTTTGCTATCTCGGCGCATATCATGGGTAGTGTACGTAATGCGTCTATCGAGGCGCATAATGTATCATTACTAGTGTATGTAATGTGCCTCAATAAGCGCATTGTGTTATGGAGGCACATAGCGTATCATTGCTACTATATGTAATGGGCCTTTTTAGGCCGATTAAAAAGGTCGTCCCGGGCCCCGGGGACTGGTCATAGGCAAACCGGCACTTGCCCAGCGGCCGCGGGGCCCCGGGCCCCGGGGGGCCGGCTCGGAGCGCCTGCCGGGGGGCCGGTGTACCCCCCCCAGGGGGGTGCCGAGTGCCGGCGACGCACAGGGGCCGCAAGTCGCATATGCGACCGACCCCTGAGCCGGGGCCGACCCCCCCCTCGATGCACGGCCGGGTCACTGACCCACCTGGCAGCCTACGGCTCCCGCCTGCACCGCGGGGGTGCAAGAGCCCCGGGGGAAACATCTGGGACTATTGATCCCGCTTTTTCCCCCCCGGGAAAGGCCGCGGGGCAGGCGCGCGATGTGATGCGTCATCCCCCGCCCCGCCTTGGGGCCCCCCCGGGGTGAGAGCGGCCGCCCGGACGGACTTGGAAAGAGGAGGGAAAGACATCAGGTGAGTAAGTCTTTTTTTTTATATTTTTTTTTAACTACTTATGCCCCCTGCCTGGGTATACACCCCTGGCCCCGCTGCTAACACCCCTGGGCCCTAATGGCTATACACCCCTCCCTGCCCCGGTTAACACCCCTGGCCCCGAAAAGGGTATACACCCCGGGGCCCCGCCTGGCTATACACTCCTGGCCCTCCTGGCATCACCCCTGCCCGGCCCGGCTATACACCCCTGGCCCTGAAGGCTAACACCCCCGGCCCCAATGACTATAAACCCCCTGGCCCCGCCTGCCCATAAACCCCTGGCCCTGCCGGCTAAAACCCCTGGCCCGGGCCCTGCCTACTATACACCCCCCTTTCCCCTGAATGGGTATCACCCCTCCCTGCCTGGCTATACACCCCTGGGGCCCGGGCCCGCCTGGCATACACCCCTGGCCCTGCCTGGCTATACAAACCCCCGGGCCCCGCCTGGTAAACACCCTGGCCCGCCTGGCTAAAACACCCCCGGCCCTGCCTGGGATACACCCCTGGCCCTGCCTGGCGATACACCCCTGGGCCCGGCCCCCGCCTGCTTACACCCCGGGCCCCGCCTGGCTATACAACCCCGGCCCTGCCCGGTATACAACCCGGCCCGCCCGGCTTTAAACCCCCTGGCCCTGGCCCCGCCGGGTTACACCCCTGCCCGCATGGCTATACAACCCCGGCCCGGCCCCCGCCCGGGTATACACCCCCGGCCCTGGCCCCTGCCTGGCTATACAACCCCTGGGCCCGGCCCTGCCTGGCTATACACCTCTGGCCCTGGGGCCCCGCCTGGTATACACCCCTGGGACTGGCCCTCCTGGATACCCCCTGCCCTGGCCCTCCGGGTATATACCCCCTGGGCCCCCCCTGGCAAACCCCTGGGCCCTGGCCCTGCCTGGCTATTACCCGGCCCTGCCTGGCTAACACCCCTGGGCCCTGGGCCCCGTGGCAAAACCCCTGGGCCCCGGCCCTGCCCGTCATATACCCCCTGGCCCTGCCTGGCTATATACCCCCCCGTCCCTGCTGGCAAATACCCCCCCGGCCCTGCCCCGGCAAAAATTTCCCCCTGGCCCTGCCGGCTAATACCCCTGGCCCTGCCCGGCTTAAACCCCTGGCCCTGCCTGGCTAATTCCCCTAGCCCTGGCCCCGCCTGGGTATATACCCCCGGGGTGCCCGGCTAAATACCCCCGGCCTGCCTGGCTAAATACCCCCCGGCCCTGCCGGCAAAAAACCCCCCGCCCTGCCTGGGTAATACCCTCTGGCCCTGCCTCTAATACCCCCCTGGGCCCCCCTGGGTATATACCCCCCTGACCTGCCTGGGTAAATACCCCCTGACCTGCCCGGGTAAATACCCCCGGGGCCCGCCTGGCTAAGACGCCCCTGCCCGGGTAAGACTACCCCTTCCTGGGTTAGCGCCCTGCCTACCTTTTTGATGCCCGCCTGGGTATTACTGCCCCCGCCTGCCTATATGGCCCCGACGCTAATTTTTCTGCCCTGGGCCCTACCTGGTGATTTTGGGGACAGCCCCACTAACCTGGCTAGTTTCTGGAGAAGCCCTTTCACCTGGCTATTACTGGGGTTGGCCCCGTCTACCCACCAATTAATGGAGGAAGGCCCCCGTTTACCTTTCTAAAGGGGTCACCCATTTACATCCACTTTTCGACAATTTTTTTAAATTTTTAATTTTTTGGGGCTAAAACGCTGTTTGGGGGAAATTGATAGGGGAAGTGCTGGAAGAAACAGTTAAGATGTATTTGTGGGAAAATTTTTACAGGGGAGTAGTACCACTAAAGAACACTGCGCTGACTGGCAAGAAAAAAGGAAAGGAACGACTCATCAGGGAAGCATCTGGGGGTATGGGGCCCGAAGAAGGAAAGGAAAGAAGACAACTCCCCTCAGAATGCGTCTCCTTGAGTCCCCCTGTCAGGGTCTTTTTTTTCTATCATGCTGTTTCATGTGAGGTGACCTGATTACTGGGGAAAGGATTGGGGGGGGTGTAGGGTTTTGTTTTTGCTTATTGTAGTGTCTGTGGGCTTGTCCCTGATTTTAAAGCAAGGGCAACCGACTCTTGACGAGGGGTTTTTTTTTGCACCCTGTTTCTTTTTGCTTGTATGAGGGGGGCCTTTTCCCCAGACGGTTTTTTGGGGCATTTTTTTTGATGCGTTTTTATGCAGAAATGTTCAGCATTAACTGCTCTGCCTTTCTGCACAAAAACGCACCAAAAACACATAAATGCACCAAAAGTGCTCCGTGTGAAAGCAGCTTTATAGTGTAGTTTATTTTAGAAAGTGGCGAGGTGCGAGAACAAGGGACATTTTTTAAGCGAATATTGTATGTGGGATGCTGGGGGCTTAGTGCCAGGGCTGATTTTTATTCCCAGTCTGGCCCTGGTGCCCGGCATATAAAGCACCTAGTTTTGCTATATTACAGTTCATTTACATTGAGAATATGTCGTCAAGAATATCTTGGTGCAAAATAGACCAAAAAAACAGTGCTTGTGTATTGGGACATGTCACCCTTAATGTTTAAAGGGGATCTCTGGGACTATGTTTTTATTTGTTTATAGGGCTCACAACTGAATTATATTAAACTTTGTAATTTATACTTATTAAAAATTATTGACCTGTCAAGCTGTGCAGAACCAGGCACAGAGCCCTGTCCTCCCTTCCCTCCTGCAAACCATGTGACATTCACTGATCACATGGCCTCAATGAACGTTTTGTCATCACTCACTGGGTGTGCTTTGAAGCCAGGTTCAGCTCAGAAACACTCCCTTGTAGTGGGCATGACCTGAACAGAGAATGACCTGGCTGCATTCACTCTTTCAAGTCTGTTTGCAAGTGAAAAGAAGTAATTACATTAGAGTAATTACAGGGAAGGAGGAACTGTTTATTTATCTTTGAGTTCTGCTGGCAGAACTTAGTAATGGCAGCAGAGGACTGCAGTTCAGAGCTGGGGGGTTGTGTACTGCTGTCAAGAATATTTGACTGCAGCTCCGTACAGTTTACACAGTGACTCATGAGTCCTAGCTATCATCATTATCATGGCAGGAAGTAAAGACCTGGGGGATTACACACTGTCAGTGCATGTCTAGCAGTGATAACTGTGGAGGGAAGGCTTAGGTTTCAATGCATTCTGGGACTTGTAGGAAAGAGCTGCTGGGGAGCTACTGATACTCCCAAAAGCAGGAAGTTTCACTGCACAAAGTGGATCTTATGATAGACAATGAGGCAAAAGAAAAGAAACACATAGGGGTATTTAAATATCTTTAGTTTACGGGCTCCTGGCAGCTAAAAGTTGCAAACATGGATGGCTTCTAAGAAATGCCATAATGTGGCATATGTCTCCCAGTTTTTTTTTTGTTTTTTTTTTATCATTAAATGAAAGTGTAGTCTAATATGCTGTTCTATTTTCCATCCTTTCTTTTCTCTTGGCGTCAGCTTTGTGTATTGTGAGAGCTTTCCTCTAATGGGATATACGATATGTTGATTCCCCTTTTCTGTAGAACATCACAGATTCTTTCTGTAACTTAAGCATAGACATGGTTGTCAGACCTGCATACCTCCCAACTTTTGAAGAATGGAAAGAGGGACAAAGTAGGTTGAGCTAACAGCAGGGATGTTTTTATAAGCCACACCCAATCCCCACCCAGGCACTGCCGAATATTTCAGCTCTGCTAACTCCTATTCCGAACTGTAACTATTAGAGGTAAGGTGACCAGACGTCCAGCTTTCTGTAGGACAGTCCCGCTTTTGACCACTATGTCCTGTGACCCTTCAGATGTCACTGTGGGACACCCAATGTCCAGTTATCATTCGAACATTGCCAGTTTGTTGCCGACTTCGGGCTACTGCCGTGGGCTCGCATCGCTGTTCTATCTTTTCAACTGTATGCACGTCCTCTGGAAGCACATACAGTTGAAAGCTATTGCAGAGCAAGAGCTCCCTGCCCTGCGGAGTTCTCCAGTGGGTCGCAAGCAGGCTTGTAGCCCTTCCGGAGTATTCAGCACAGGCAGTGTGAGAATGTCATCATGCTACCTGCGTGGCGTCCTTGGCTCCGTATTCACTCAATATAAAGCCCCTTTTCTGTTTTTGTGTACGGTATGTGTGTTTAATCTCAAATCATATTAAAACAGATTTGAAATCAGATGGATGTTCATGAAATAAGATGAAAGGGACTGGAGACTGTGCTGATGTGGAGCCATCTCTGGGGGTTTAGACTGAAAGGAACTGAGCATCATAATGTTGACTGTAATACAAGCTGCAGAAATAAAATAACAAATAAAAAACTTGAAACCAGTTGCTGAAATGTCTTATTAAAATATATAGATACATATTGTGAGGAGGCATAAGGTGCCGTTTTGGATGGCCGATACATGTCACAGAGGTTCTTAGTATCAGTGAAGTAAAACCTGCTAACCGTTTGTCAGTATTGGTATGTGTAACGGCTGGGTAGTGGATCCTCTGGACCACCGCAAGCGATGATAGCTAAGCCACGCCAGGGAACGGAATCTAAGTAGCCCCCGGTTTTCACCAGAGCCCGCCGCAAAGCGGGATGGACTTGCTGCGGCGTGGGGCTACCAGGTCGTCCCCCCTGACGTGACTTGCTTGCGATGGCGGCCGAGGTGCAGCGAGGTACAGAATCGTAGTCCGAGTATCGTAGTCGTGGGCAGGCAGAAGGTCAGGGCAGGCGGCAATGGTTCGTGGTCGTGGACAGGCAGGAAGGTCAGGGCAGGCGGCAGAGGTTCGGAGTCAGGAAACGTAGCAAAGGGTCTGGTACACGGTAAGGCGACAATATACTTCAGGAACGCTTTTTCTACGGCTCGGGGCAACATAGATCCAGCGAGGAATGACTGCAGAGCGGACCCTTAAATAGGGGAGGCGTCTAGCAGACAACCAATTATCGGGACACTGGCCCTTTAAATTTACGAGAACGCGCGCGCGCGCTAGGGAACGGGCACACGCAGCCTGGCCGGCAGGAGACGCGGACGGGACAGGAACGCGGCCGGGTAAGTTATTACCAGGGGCGGACCCCCGGCTCGTCCCGCGGCCAGCGGCGGCACCCGACCCCGGCAGGCGCCCGGGAGGGGAACCACGGGTGCGCCCGCGGCCCGCGGGCCGGGAAGCGGGGGCAGAGGTCCGCTAGACTTGGCAGAGGCCCCTTGGCGGGATCCATGGCTGGATCTAACTGTAACGGCTGGGTAGTGGATCCTCTGGACCACCGCAAGCGATGATAGCTAAGCCACGCCAGGGAACGGAATCTAAGTAGCCCCCGGTTTTCACCAGAGCCCGCCGCAAAGCGGGATGGACTTGCTGCGGCGTGGGGCTACCAGGTCGTCCCCCCTGACGTGACTTGCTTGCGATGGCGGCCGAGGTGCAGCGAGGTACAGAATCGTAGTCCGAGTATCGTAGTCGTGGGCAGGCAGAAGGTCAGGGCAGGCGGCAATGGTTCGTGGTCGTGGACAGGCAGGAAGGTCAGGGCAGGCGGCAGAGGTTCGGAGTCAGGAAACGTAGCAAAGGGTCTGGTACACGGTAAGGCGACAATATACTTCAGGAACGCTTTTTCTACGGCTCGGGGCAACATAGATCCAGCGAGGAATGACTGCAGAGCGGACCCTTAAATAGGGGAGGCGTCTAGCAGACAACCAATTATCGGGACACTGGCCCTTTAAATTTACGAGAACGCGCGCGCGCGCGCGCTAGGGAACGGGCACACGCAGCCTGGCCGGCAGGAGACGCGGACGGGACAGGAACGCGGCCGGGTAAGTTATTACCAGGGGCGGACCCCCGGCTCGTCCCGCGGCCAGCGGCGGCACCCGACCCCGGCAGGCGCCCGGGAGGGGAACCACGGGTGCGCCCGCGGCCCGCGGGCCGGGAAGCGGGGGCAGCCGCTACAGTATGGTACTGAAATTTTTTGTGGTTCCAGTAGTATAACTGCTGAAAACCAGTCGATTTGGGCCAGGCTTTTACTGGAGCAGTCTAAAGAGTAGGGTGGGAGGACTGCTCCCATATATCCAGGCCAGGCTTTGCCAGATCTACTTAAGGCAGGAAGTTTGGGGAATCATGGGTGTGGTTCCCAATCATTTTGGTTGTCTGACTGAGGGAGAGGTGGAAAGTCCATGCTCCAGCCTACAGTCTGCCGTATGCTCATTCCCCTGATCTGGGTGAGGAATGAAACCCAGGAACAATTACAGGTCAAGAGACTGTGAGTTATCCACACGGACTGTGTATTTTCTGTTGCAGGGCTGAAGTTAAGCCCCTATGTGTTTTTTTTGTTCTGTGTGAACTGTGGCTAAATAAAAGCCAAAAGCCGAGGACATTGTATTTGTGCTGTCACTGAGTTAAATCTCCACAAGTGATTGGAGGGCACGGGAACAGACCTGCCATCTATGTCTTGGGTCAAAGCAGCAGTATAGAGCCAAGCTACAACTGCTAACATGGAGGAGCTCATTAAGCACCTGGTTCAGGTGCTTAATCTGCAGCAACAGCAAACCATAGTACAGCAACAAAAAGCTTATGCAGAAGCCATGCAAGCGCAGAAACAGGCTACCGAACAGCAGCTGAAAGCTCATACTGAAGCCATGCAGGCACAGCAAGCAACCAACCAGCTGCTGATACAACAGATCGAAATATTGACGGACACTGTGCGAGCCCGGTTAACTCCAGCTCTGCCAACATGTGATGAGGGTCATTGGGCTATCAGGGAAGCTCTCCAGAAGATGAGTCCGGAAGATGACATTGAGGCGTTTCTCATGGTGTTTGAACGGGTTGCTGACCGGGAGACGCTACCACTGGATTAATGGGCTGAGGTTCTGGCCCCCTATTTAACTGGGGAGCCCCAAAAGGCCTACTATGACCTCACCTTACAGGACGCTAAGGAATACTCTAAATTAAAAGCAGAGATCCTGGGGCACCTTGGTGTGACGTTGGGTACAACAATGGGCGTACACTAGAGCCAAACCTCCTAGGTCACAGCTTATAACATCTAGTCCAGAAATTGCTGCAGCCAGAGATATGCTCGCAAATGGTGGAGCGGGTGGTTATGGACCGATTTATACACTCTCTTCCGCATTCTGTGCAGTGCTGGGTTGTGCAGAGTGACCCCCAGACGGCAGATGACCTAGTGGGACTGGTAGAGAGGGTCCACACTATGGAGATCCCTGGGGGGCCCAGGTAACCTGAAGTTCCCATAATGGGAGGGCCAGAGAGACTGGGACATCCAGAAGCCAGGAGCCAAGACTCCCCGGGAGGGTCGTGCCAAGACCAGGAGAGGCTCAGACCCAGTGCCCAAAGGGATGCCCAGGGATATCATGTGCTGGAGATGTCGGGGCCCAGGACATATAGCGGCCGAGTGTCCTCTCATTTCGGAACCCATGGACTGCTCCGTACCCACCGCATTCCCTCTTTGCTCAGCCGGCGTGCAGCGCCGTGTCAACCAAACGCAAGGAACCCCAAATGTGTAAAATTACAGTGAATGGCACCATGGTCTCAGGACTATTGGACTCAGGGAGTTTGGTCACTCTCATCTCGCCCTCGCTCCTGCAGGTGTTGGTCCCTGGGAAAAAGTTGGGGGTCACATGTATCCACGGGGACACCAGGGTTTACCCAGTGGCCCAGGTTAACCTTGAGACAGGCTGGGGTACCGTACAATATAATGTTGGGGTTGTGCAATGCCTATTGCACAATGTGATTGTGGGTCGTGACTACCCTTTGTTCTGGGACCTGTGGCGAAATACAACTCTGCCAGGTCATCCAGGGTGCCCGTACAAGGCCACTGGTGGGGAACCTAGGATCCCAGAGTTT
The DNA here is from genome assembly GCA_025379985.1 of Phyllomedusa bahiana. Classification (NCBI taxonomy): domain Eukaryota; kingdom Metazoa; phylum Chordata; class Amphibia; order Anura; family Hylidae; genus Phyllomedusa; species Phyllomedusa bahiana. The sequence goes on from JAODAL010019050.1 coordinate 45,782, forward strand.
CCTTTCTCAGTTATGGTAGGGGACCATGAGGAAGGGGTCTCCTCAGAAGAGACTGTCCCTGATTTGGGGGTATCCAGACAAAATTTTGGTACCACCCATCTCTAGAACTTGACCATAAAAGGGGCGTGGGAGAATTGACAGTCCTCAATGGGGTACCCCAGGAGTCAGGAGCAGAGGATCGGTTTCCACACTTTGCCCTGAATCACGATTTATTATACCGGGTGACCAAAATCAGGGACGAGGTGGTGGTGCAGTTATTAGTTCTGGGATCCTATAGGCGTATGGTCCTGGATATGGCCCACTCCCATGTGTTGGGGGTCATTGAGGGGCAGACAAAATGCTCGAGAGGGTACTACAGCATTTCTATTGGCCAAGGTGTTACCGAGAAATTAGGGATTTCTGCCAATTCTTTCCCACCTGCCTGTCACTTCCCCGGTAACACATTTTTGTAGCCTCTGGTTCCGTTACCAATAATTGAGGTCCCCTTTAATAGAATAGGGATGGATTAGTGAAGTTAGCAAGAGGTCATCAGTACATCTTGGTCATTGTTGATTATGCCACCTGTTACCCTGAAGCCATTTCTCTAAGGAACCCCTCATCCCAAAACATCGCAAGGGAGCTGCTCTGTCTTCTCCCGAACAGGAATTCCCAAGGAAATCTTAAAGGATCAGGGAACCCCATTCATGTCAAAGGTATGAGGGAGCTGTGCAAAGTGTTAAAGGTTAAACAACTGCGCACGTCAGTCTACCATCCTCAAATGGACGGTCTCGTTGAGCTTTTTAACAAGACCCTGAAGGCCATGCTGAGGAAAGTGGTAGAGAAGGATGGGCGATATTGGGACTGTCTCTTACCATACTTGCTGTTCTCGATTAGAGAGGTACCTCAATCCTCCATATCAATCCTTTCACCCTTCGAGCTTCTGGTCGGCATCATAGGGGTCTCTTAGATGTGGCAAAAGAAACTTGGGAGAGTGAGGTCACACCCTATAAAAGCGTAATGGAGCATGTGGACAAAATTCAGGAAAGGATGTCCAGAGTGATGCCAATCATCAAGGAGCATCTTCTCCAGACGCAAGAAGCCAAGGCCCGGTTCTATAATAGGTCCACTAGGCATTTTAATCCGGGAGATAGGGTACTATTGTTAGTACCCAACGTTGAAAGCAAGTTCCTCGCTAAGTGGCAGGGTCCCTACGAAATAGTGGAAAAAGTGGGGGAGGTTAATTATAAGATTCACCAACCAGGGAAGAGGAAGCCCTTCCAAATTTACCATGTCAATCTGATAAAACCCTGGAAGGAGAGAGACCCTCATGAGGTTTCTTGCCTGGTGACCAAATCGGTGACCAACATAGAAGCCATAAAAATCTCCGAGACAATATTCCCCTCGCAAAAGCAACAATGTAGGGAACTACTACAGAAGAATCGAGACCTGTTCATGGAAACACCCGGTCGCACCAATGTGATAGAGCATGAGATCCTTATGAACCCCCATGTGAGAGTAAACACATGGTCATTTCTAAAGAGGTGCAGAAAATGCTAGACTTAGGGGCTTAGGGGTGATCAAGAGGTCCAAGAGTGGGTGATCCAGCCCCATAGTGTTAGTGCTAAAACCAAATGGGGAATGGAGATACTGCATTGACTAACGCAGGCTCAATGATGTATCCACAGTCGATGCTTGCCCTATGTCCCGAGTAGATGAATTGATTCAGCAATTAGGACCAGGGAGGTATATTAGTACTCTTGAACTCACAAAGGGATATTGGCAGATTCCCCTGTCAAAAGACGCTAAGGAGAAGACTGTTTTCTCAACACCTGAAGGGTCATTTCAATACTTCCGAATGCCATTTGGTTTGCAGGGGGCCCTGCCACCTTCCAGAGGGCCATGGATCAAGTCCTACGTCCACATAGGAGGTATACGGCCGCATACTTAGATGACATTGTGATCTTTAGTCATAACTGGAAGAGTCATCTCGGAAAAGTCCAGGCCGTACTTGATTCCTTAATATATATTTGCCAAATGCCAGAATAATAGAGAGAATTTTTAAGGCATTTTTATTACTTTCTGTAAAGTCAAAAGTTTACCTATATTTCATTAGTATTTGGTAGCACTGAGCTTAAACTGTATGACTTGGGTCAAATGTTTTGGTTATCCTTCCACAAGCTTCTCACAATAGTTGGTAGGAATTTTTTCTCATTCCTCCTGACAGAACTGGTGTAATTGAGCCATGTTCGCACCTGCCTTTTCAGCTTTGCCCATAAATTTTCAATAGGATTGAGATCAGGGCTTTGTGATGACCACTCCAAAACATTGACTTGGTTATCCTTAAGCCATTTTGTAACCAATTTGGCAGTATGCTTTGAGTCATTGTCCATTGTCCATGTTGCTTCAGAATTGCCACATGACCTTCTTTCCTCATGATGCCATCTATTTTGTGAGGTGCACCATTCTCTTGCAGCAAAACAACCCCACAACATGATGCTTCCATCCCTGTGTTTCACAGTTGGGATAGTGTCTTTAGACTTTCAAAGTTTCAATGAAAGAGGTCATTTGGCCAAAAAGTTCAATTTTGTTTTCTCAGACCAAGGACTGTCTCCCAACTGTAGGCTTTGTTCCTTGTACATTTGCTACAATAATCTGGCTTTTAAGTTTTTTTTTGGAGTAATGGTTTTCTTCCTGACAGGACCCTTTTCACCCCTTTTGATCAGTACTGTTTCACTGGGGATATTACACTCTTACACTTCCACCACACTTCACAAGGCATTGCTTTTGTTTTTGGGTTGATATGAATGTCTGACAAAGCACCTTCACCTCTGAGGCACAGACTCATCTTTCCCTGAGTGGTAGATGGATGGACATTTCCATTTGTTTTATTTGCTTTAAATTGTTTGCACGATGAACGGGCACCTTCAGGTATCGGGAAATTGCCCCAAGGAGGGATCCACAATTTCTTTCCAAATCTTGCTGATTTCCTTAGATTTTCCTGTTGTTTGTGGTCGAATTTTCCAAAAGACTTGACATATCATTGGGCTGCCCAAAAATTTGTTTAAAGACATGAAAATCTTATTGTATGTAAACTTTTACTTTCAGAAGTAATAAAAATCCCTTTCAAAAAATTCTCTCTTCTTATTCTGGCTTTTGGGCAAATTAAATAATTTTGGTAACCCTAATTGACCTTTTAAAACGAGAAAGGGTTTGGTTTAGGGGGCTGGGGGACCGCCTGCGCCCCGCGGTCCCCCCTTGTCTGCGGGTCCTGGCGCGGGTGCGCGGCTGCCCGCCCCATCTCCCTGTCCCCGGCCTTCCTGGGGAAGGGGTGCCCGGTGCCTGCGCCCCTTCTCCTGCTCCCCGGGCGCCGGGGCACTAACCAGCCACGTCCGTAAACGTTGCCCCTGTCTGTTCCGGCCGCCGCGCGCGTCCCCGTGTCCCTAAGCCGCGGGGCGGGGTCTGGATTTAAAGGGCCAGCGCCCAGAAATTTGGGTTATTGGGGGCGCTGGTCCTACTTAAGGAACACCCCCCCCAAACCCACCTTGCCAGTTCTTTGGGTTTTGGGCGTCCTTTAGTTTTTGGAGTTTGAGAGTCTGTTTTGTTCGCCCGTGACCAGCCCGTTTGTTTTCTTTCCTGACCTTGCCTGTTTGCCGCCCGCCCTGACCGCCCCGCTGCCTGACCACAAACCCTTTGCTGCTGTCCTGCCCTTTGCCTGTCCCCCGATACGCCTCTGGATTACGATTTTTGTCCCACCACTCCCCCCGGCCCCCCATGTAGCAATCACGTCGGGGGGTAACGCCCCTGGTAGCCTCACGCGCAGCAAGTCCATCCCGCTTTGGGGCGGCGGGCCTGGGTGAAAACTGGGGGCTATTTAGCTCCTTCCCGGGCGTGGTTACACCCGTAGGGGTGGGTCCAGCGAATCCACCATACCCTTTTACGTCAAACGGCCCCATGGTTTCCCGCCAGGGTACCTCTCCGGAACTCCGGGACGCGGCGGTGCCGCCCCGAAACAGCTGTCGCCCCACCTGTGGCCCATGATGCAGGATTTTTCCAATCCGTTTACCCCCATCGGCGGCTGCTACCGTCTCCCCCAAAGCACCTGTTGCCCGCAGTCTCGGGCCCCTTCTCTGCATCTCCCACCCCCCTCTCCTATGATGGAACCCGAAGAAGGAGAGGCTTCCCATCAATGCCCATCCACATCAGAGTGGGACATCTATTCCTCACGAGGGGCTAAAGTGGCCTTTCATCTTAGCCTTTAACTGCAAAGCGCTGGCCTGGGCCACCCCGCTTGGGATCGAGGAGCCCGCCACGGTTTAATCTGAAGGCTTCCCCAGGGATTCCATACTGTCTTCGAGGACCTGGCCCGTACCTGTCCGCGGCTGCTGCTTTGCTTCGCCTCGTCAGGGTGTTCTAGGTGGGCCCAGTAGTTGGATTCCGCTGTGGTTAAAAACCACTGGAACAACAGGCTCTAGGGGCGACCCTTCGGCAAGGCCCTTCGGGCGCTTTTTTAAAGATGAGCTCGCGGCTGGGGATCGGGATTCTCGGGACGAATTGATTCGGTGGCCCCCCGGATACTTCGTTTGGGGGGAAAGAAAACAAATCCGCCCCAAACCGCGAGTTTACTCGACCACCCCGGCCACTTTTGGGGGCTGTCCGGTGCGTCCGGAACCTCTCGCACCGGGGCCCTCGCAGGAGGGGCATCCTAGGGTCAGGCGGCCTACCCCCGTTTGACCATTCCGGTACATTGTGGAACTCACCCGGGCAGTACCTTTCAGGCCACCGCCTTTCCTGGTCGGGCCCCGGGGTTTTCTTTATCAGCCATGCAGGTGTCAATTTTCCGGCTTCCATGTCCTTGCAGAAACCTATGTTTGTCCCCTCTGTCAGTGGCGTGCCCAAAAGGATGCCATTCGGTTTTGCATGCGCCCCTATCGGGGAATGACGCTTTACACAGGAAAAAGGTGAAATCCTCGTCCCCTGCCTCGTTCCTTTTTGAGATCCTTCTGGGCCTTCCGGGTGAAAGAGCATGCTCGCCTAGACGGAACACAGGCGAGATCCTTGTTGGGGTCCGGCATGTCACTCCGATGACTTTTTGGCGTTTTCCGCCCTGCTCTGGGGTTCTTTTTTTGAAAAAACCTACAAGTCTCTCCCTGGTTTGCCGTCCCTCCCCAGGACTATGCCGAGTCTTCCCCGAAAGCAAGCCGAAATTTCCCCCCCGCACCCGGCCCTTCGAGGCCCTTCGATCTGCAACCCGGTATACGCCCCCCGGGGGCAGGTTTCCCTCTTTCAGTTCCGGGAAAGACAAAAGGCATGTCGGATATATTCAAGAGAATTCCGAAAGGGGCTTTATCGCAAGTCATTCTCCCCCTGCGGGAGCCGGATTCTTTTGTCGAAAAGAAAAAGGATGGAACCCCCGGCCCTGTATCGATTTTTCGTGGTCTAAATAAGAAAACCCCAAAAAAGAATCGATCCCCCCCTGCCTTTTATTTCTGAGCTTTTTGACCGCCTACGGGCCCCCAAAAATTTTCTCTAAATTGGACTTTCGTGGTGTTACAACCTGTTCGTATCCCGGGGAAAGGGGACGTGGAAAACAGCCTTTAACACCCGTTTGGGGTCCCCTTAATATCTGGGGCATGCCCTTTGGCCTTGCAACGCTCCGGCGGGTTTTTTAGAACTTCGTCAACGAGATCTTCCGCACCTCCTCTATGTTGTGTCATGTTTTCTTGGATGACATCCTGATCTTTCTCCGACCGAAGATTCACCGAAACACGCCGCCCTGGTACCAAAAAGTTTGAGACCCCTCAGTTGTAGCCCAAAATTTGAGAAGTGCCTTTTTGAGCGAAACCCCGTTTCCCTTCCTGGGTACATAGTCTCGGATAAGGACCCAATGGGCCCCTTTTAAGCTGTTCCCCCCATTCTCATGCCCGACCAGTGGGCCTTGGGCTATCCAACGTTTCTAGGCTTTGCGAAACTACAACAGTTCATCTCGCACTTCTCCACGTCAGGTTTCCCCCTGGTGGCACGACGAAGAAAAAAGAAAAAATCTCTTTCCCGGGCCCCGGGAAGAAAAAAGCCCTTTGAGCATCTCAAGTCTGCATTTGCTTTGGCTCCTGTGCTATCTCGCCCGGACCCACGCGTTCCCCTTCGTTCTTGAGTGGACGCCTCTTTGGGGCCGGAGCTGTCCTCTTGCAAAAGCTGCCTCCGGAAAATTGCTACTGGGGGATTCTTCTCAAAAAAAACCTTTCCGCCACCGAGCGAAATTATTCTATTGGGATGTGAACTATTGGCCCTTTAAATTTTGGCCCCAGAAGAATTGGCGGGACTTGTTGGAGGGGGTCCCCCCCTTTGAAATTTTCACGGATCACAAAAAACCTCCCTATCTTAATCGCTCAACGTCAAATCCCCCCGGGGAAACCCGGTGGTCTCTCTTTTGCCCCCCTTTGACTTCCCCTCACTTCCCTCCCCTGAAAGAACGTAGGGGGGATGCCCTCTCTCGATCCTTGAACAACGGTGGCAAGAAACACCCTTTGCAGATTTTAATTCCCTCCAGAATGGCTCCTCCGGGGCAGCCCCTTGGACCTAAACACCCACCCCCGGGACTTAGTTCCGCCGGCCTTCCGGCCTGTATTTTACAGTGGGGGGCACTCTTCCTGTATGTGGCCAAAACCTGGGTGATAATCTCTGCTTAACTTTCTATTATGGTGGCCCACCCTTTTCTCATTTTTGGGTTAGAGATTATGTCCCGGCCTGCACCTCCCGGCCGAACAAAGGGCCCTGCCCCCAAGCCCCCGGGTCTATTCAACCTCCCTTTTCCCCGAAAGACCTTGGCCCATTAGCCATGGACTTCATTGCCCCCTCCCGGCCTAAATCGGGTAATACGTCATTTGGGTGGTGACCGATAGGTTCTCCCCAAAGGCCCCCCTTTTTTCCCCCTGCCCGGGGTTTCCCTCCGCCCATTTATTTGGCCCCAAAACTTTTTCCAGCAGTGTTTGTTAATGGGGTCCCATTACTTTTCGTCTCTGATAGGGGGGGCCCCGTTTGTGTCTAAATTTCTGGCCGGGCTCTGTGCACTCGTTTCGGGTTTAGCTGGATTCTTCGGCCATCACCCTCAAGCCCCAAAGGGCGTAGAGAGGGTCAACCAAGTGGTGGGGACATTTCCTCGCATTTTTGGGTTTTCCCCCGTCAGGGTAACTGGGCGGACCTCCTCCCCCGGGGGGGAAATTTTTCAAAAATCCTTTTGGGCCTGAATCCAAGGGCCTCTCCCTTTTTTGTTTTCCTTTGGGTGATCCCGCCCGCCCCTCCCTCTGCCCACTTTGTGTGCGTTTCCCGCTGTGGATCCCAAGTACGGGACATCAAGTCTCTTGGAGGTCACACGTCAAGCCCTTCTTGGGCCTCCCTCTATCAAAGTCCAGGCCGACAGGTGCCGGAGACCCGGCCCATATTTTGCGTGGGTTCGGGTTTTGGCTTAGCCAATACATTGCTTCAAAGTACCCAGCTACAAAGCTGGGTCCCAAAGTATTTTGGGGCCCCTTTTTTGGGCTTCGGCAGTTTTAAATCCAGTGTCCCACAAGCCTTGCTTGCCTCCACTCTGCGTATCCCGAAATCCTTCCATGTTGCTCCTCAAGCCTGTGGTCTGAATTTGTTTCTCCCGTGGACTGTTTGCCTTCTCCTGTGGCCGATTCTGATAAAATCCTTTTAGGGGCAGGGAGGCCCCCGGGGGTAAAAAAGTGAGGGGGAAGCGGTTCTTCCTTTCGACTGGGAAGGGGGTTTGGGCCTGAGGAGCGTTAAAGGGGAAACCCGAGGCCAACCTTCTCCCGCCTCCTTTAGGTTCCCAAAAAAGAGGGGGAGACCTAAGGGGGGGGGGTATGTCATTGGTGCTGCGGGCACCCCTCTGCCCCGCGGTCTCCCCTCTGTTCAGGGCCCTGGCGCGGGTGCCCGGCTGCCCGCGCCCATCTCCCGCGCCCGGGAGCCGGCACTCACCCCGCCCGCTCCGGTGAAAGTCCCTTTTCTGTTCCACCGCCGCGCGGTGCCGTGTCCCCTGGCCGCGCGCGCGACGGGATGTCTGGATTTAAAGGGCCAGCCCCCATAATTGTTATTGCTGGGCCTGGTCCTACTTAAAAGGGAAAAACGCCCCCAGCAAACCCCTTTCCAGTTCGTTGGTGTGCGCCATTGTTTTTTAAATTCTGAGAGTTGTTCTGTTCGCCCGGACCGTCCGTTTGCTTACGTTTCCCGACCCTTTCCTGTTTGCCGCCCCCCTACCGCCGCCTGCTCTGACCATGAACCTCTGCCCCTGTCCTACCCTTTTCCTGTCCCCGACTACGCCTCCCCGGGTTACGATTTTTGTACCAGCCTACCCGGGGCCCCATCCCAGCAAATCACGTCAAAGGGGAACGACCCGGTAGCCTCAGCCGCAGAAGTCCATCCCCTTTGCGGCGGGCCTTTGGGGAAAAACCGGGGGGGTACTTAGACTCCGTTCCCCGGCGGGTTACACCAAGCTACGGTGGGCCAGGAATCCACCTACCCGTTTAAAGGTTTATTCTGATTTCCATGTAGAAGGGGAGAAAAACATGCATAGGTGTCTTTCTGTATAGAGTATGTAAACTTCTGGTTCATTTGCGGGCAGAGAGGCAGATCCTCATCACATTTACTACCAGTAGAGGTGGGAACGTACTTGAATTTCATGATAATGGCCTAAGATTTTAATTGATATTCTAATACTGGAGAGTCCGTAAAATGACAAGTTATTCTTTTGTTTACAGTTATTTGTCCTGCACCAGAGAGCCCTGCTGGTGGAAGGTATAGTCCAGTGAAGGATAAATACACTCACCAAGAAGTTGTGACCTTTTACTGCAATGAAGGTTTAGATGTCATTGGTGCATCTTCTGCATCATGCACTAGTGATGGAACATGGAGTGCTATCTCCCCAACTTGCAGAGGTTAGAATTCCATATTTCTCTCATTTTTTCTTCTTAGTTATTAAACAAAAAGGACAGTTTACTTTCTATTGTTTGACTTCTACTCCTTTGTCTCTATTTTAGCCATTTCTGGAAATAACTTTTTATTTTGTCTTTTACTAACTTATAATATTGTAAATTGTCGAACTTAAACAATTTCTGCTCTCTGTAAAACACTTTTGCTATTAGATGATCTGCAATATTATGAAAAATCACATGGCACATTTTCTGATTTCATGTAGTACATATTGTAATTTGTCATGCAAATACATGTGTCACAAGGCCTACCTGAGTCTGTTGGTGAATCTTCTAATTGCATGTGACCTTAGTGAATGGCTACACTGAGGAGCAGAGTCTAAGGAGTCCCTTTGTTTTCACCTTTAGGTTATGTCTCCACTGCACGCATTTTCAGTAGTTTTTCAGCGTTTTTTCATTTTCTAAAACCACTGAAAAAACGACTGAACAGATCCCATAGACTTTAATAGTAAAAAAAAAGTTCTGTAGTCTCCACAGAACATTTTTTATGCTCTTATTTGCTGCTGCTCGTCTTTTGTAACATGATGCCAAAAATGACAGATCAGGGCAAAAAAACGCGCCAAGAAAAGGTCGGGTTTTGAGCTGTTTTTCACATGCACTGGCAGTAAAACTAAGTTTTATGAACAGTTTTAGGTTTTCAGTGAGGTTTTTGTCCACTGCGTTTAGACCTAGCCTTAAACCACTGTACAGGGATCTGCTGTTTGCTGCCGGAAACTCCCAGATCCCCACCCTTAGCTTAATATCCAATACAATAGTAATACAGTAGTAAAGATCAGGCAATAAACATGGTCAGACAGGCCATAGTTTAGGGCAGATCTAGTTTAGATGTCAAAACCAAGGCAAACCTTGGCAGACCTAGAAGGTCAGGGGGCACAAATAACGATGATGGCACAACCACTGGAGAGAATGGGAGTCAATACACACTTGCTACATGGGAAGGGTGATTGAGCAACATAATGTTGACAGCACCATTTCTAAATCCCTTACATGCCACAGTCATGTTTTCCATGGCATCTAACATGTTAAAGTGCCATGACTGGAGCTGTCTCCCATTCTGGCTGCTAGTGGCAGAACATGGCTGGAAATAACAGCCTTTACCTACCACATATGGAGCGAGCTCATGGAGCGGGCCCACTCCATGCCCTCTTACGGACTTCATGACATAACTGTCAGTTAGGGGTTAAAGTTTTAACTCAAACAATTGCTGCTCTCAATAAAATGCTAATATTATGTAACATCACATAGCAGGGGCCAGACATGGGGGAGGAGCCCTGTGAAAGGCCCCACATGACCCAACGCCCCGACTCTGCATCGGATGCATGCCGTGCAGGGAGCGAAGTATAAATTCCGCACCCTGCATGGCGCGGAATAAGACGCATGGTCGTCATTAACTGAGTCACACTGACCTGTGCTGCTTCCACCATCTCTCACTGAACCACAGCTGTGTTAGGAAGAGTTCAGGAGGGAATATGGACAATATTGAGGAGCTGCTGACCTTGCTTAGACAAGCGGTGAACAATTGGGGGTCTGAGTGACTGCGGGGCCAGGTAAGGGGGGCATTAGAGGGGGCTGCTTTACCTGTGGCTCCTTCATCCCCTGCTGTTCCTCCACGCCACTGTTCCTCCACGTCTCTGTTGGCCAGACGCAGGACTCCAAGCAGGCTGAACACAGATTTCACCTTCAGGGCCCGAATGCACAGCAGGAGCACCTCAGGGGACCCTCTAGGCCAGGTGGTGTGCCATGCAGCTAGGCCTCACACTGCTCGGCCTAGGAGGAGTCCGTTCAGGCGGGCGGGTCCAAAGGAGCGCAGCAGGGCCTTTAAGAATTACAGGGGGGGGCTACTGCTGGGGCTCCAGAGGTCTCTATGCCGACCGTGATGGCAGGCCCACCAGGCGACATTGTTGGAATTCTTTGCCTTCACCAGGACCGTTTTCAAGTTTCGGTGCAGACGTGGGTCCTTCCTCATCTGAACAAATGGCGGTTTAGTCCACCTCTGCAAGTTCAGAGGTTGTACTCTCGCTGGATTCTGCGGTCATCAGATGGCCAGGCATTCACGCACAGTCAGATCGGGACCATGATGAGTTGGCTGCCTGGATGTCCGTTGGAAGTCGGCGAGTGAGCGGAGGTTCACTTCAGGGATCGGAGGATACAGCTGGCAGGATCACAGCTCCTGTGCAGTCTGGTGAATACATGTTCATTTCATGTCCATCTTCCTCTCTTGGTTTTGTCTTTGGGTATGTTAGGGAGGCAGTACCCGTTAAGTCCTAACTTGGTGGGTCAGGCAGGCATGGGTTTAGGGGCTCTTAGTAGGCAGGATTTGGCGGAGTCATTTAGAGAGCTCTGGTTGCGTTTCCAATTGCCGGCGGCTCCTGGGGGGATAGTTTTGCTGGTGACGGCATGGTGTAAGGGAGGTCCTACGGAGGTGGGTCTCAGTGCGGGGATTGGCGATGTTCGGTTAGTGGTTCACAGGCGAAGTAGTTGGGCGTGACTGGCTTGGTTCAGCCGGAGAAGGAGCGTGTGCTTTGAAGGCCAGTTGAGCACGCATTTAAAAAAGGAGGTGATGAAAAAAATTGCAGGATGAATATGTTTACATTTTTCCACTACTCCCATTGGAGACATTTAATTTGAATAAGGGGAAAAAGGATGACTGCAAGAAAGAGGAGGAAGAGAAGCAGATTGATTCCACAAACTTTCTCCGATTGGATGCAGGCTTTTGCTATCTTGGCAAGCGTCATTGGTGAGAAGGTGCCAGAGCACTGCTCGGCCCTATTTTACTACTTGGACACCATTGAGGAGGCTCAGAGGGTTTATGGGGGACAATCCTGACTACAATATGACAAACAATTTAGTCAAAGGACGGCGGTATGCCCTTCAATTAGGTGGGATCGCAAGGACATCGGCCTGTAGCCAACGCACTATGGGCAGGCCTTTCATGGGGAGCCAGGGGATCCAGCCAGCAGGGGATTTTGGGGTCCTTTGCTGGAGCAGGTCAGCGTGAGACAAAGGCGGGGCTCTGTTGGCAATTTAATGAGAGCCAATGTCGCTTTGGGATTGGCTGTCGCTTCAAGCACGTTTGTTACCTGTGCAGTGCTGCCTCTCATGGATCATTGTGGTGTTTCCGGAGGGGTAAGGGCTGGGGCTCTAGTAATATCCAAGGGGTGACACCGGTGAGGGTAACCGCGATGGAGCTGTATCTAAGTAGGTTTCCGGATCAGCGGGTGGCGCGCTTATTAAGGGAAGGTTTCCAGGTTGGTTTTCAGATCCCATCACCTCCTCATGTTGTCCCTTTTTTCTGAACAAAAATCTCCAGTTGGCACTTCAGCATCCTGCAGTGGTGGTGGAGAAATTGCAAAGGAGGTGACGTTGGGGAGGATGGCGTGTCTGTTTGCATCCAGGCCTTTTCCTGACTTTATTGTGTCACTTCTGGGGGTGGTTCCGAAGAGAAAGCTTAGATTGATCCACCATTTATCATTTCCCAAAGGTTTGTCAGTCAGTGATGGTACTGACCTTGAGCTTTGCTTGGTGGCTTATACATCATACATAGGGCCCGGAGGGCTCTCATGACAGACATTGAATCCGGCTTTCGTTTGTTGCCGGTTCATCCGGAGAATGTTAGGTTGTTGGGTTGTTTTTGGGATAGGTTGTTTTTTGTGGATAGGTGCTTGCCAATGGACTGCTCCTTTTCCTATTTTGAGTGGTTCATTTCTTTTTTTGAATGGGTGGTTCAGGATGTTTCAGGGATTTCTTCCATAATCCATTATGTAGATGATTTTTTTGGGGTTGGCCCATCGGGTTCTACGGTTTGTGCTTCAATGTTGGTGTCGATCCAATGGGTTGCGCACAATTTTGGTGTCTCTTTGGCCCCGGATAAGACGGAGGGTCCTTTGACTTGCGTTAATTTTTTTGGACTGTGTATTCATTCGAAGTTGACAAAATGTCGCTTGCAAGTTGAGAAGCTGTTGACCCTTAAGGCGGAGGTTCACCAGGCGATGTAAAAAAAATAAAAAAGATCTTGTTGAGGGATGTACAATCCTTGTTGGGAAAATTGAACTTTGCCTGTCGGATTATTCCAATGGGTAGGGTTTTTCCGAGCGATTGGCAGCTGCAATGGTGGGGATTAGGGCTCCCCACCATTTTATTCTTTTGACGGCTGAGCTCAAGGAGCATCTGAGGGTGTGGGAGGTGTTTTTGAGAAGCTATAATGGGTGTTCCATTATGTTGGATAAGGCGTTGTCCAATTTGGAGGTGGAGGTTTTTATGGATGCAGCGGGAAGTGTTGGTTTTGGGGCGTATTGTCAGGGTGAGTAGTGTGTGGGTCAATGGCCTGGTGCTTGGGTGGAAGATGGTTAAGTGAGGAATCTAGCGCTGTTGTAATTGTTTACAATTGTGGTGGTGGCTAATCTGGGGTGCCAGGTTTCGAAACACTAAATCTCGTTTTCATTGTGACAACCTGGGGGTGGTTCAGGCTATTAATTCTCAGTTGGCTTCTTCTCAGCCTGTGGTTAGGCTATTACGGAGGTTGGTGCTGCGCTGTTTGGAGCTCAATACTTGTGTGGTGGCGGTTCATGTGCTGGGTGTTCAGAATTATCTTGCGGATGCTTTATCTCATTTGCAGTGGGATCGCTTTCGGTAACTGGCTCCAAACGCAGTGGACAAGAGATTGGACTGTCTCAAGGAGCTGTGGGACGTGGTATTCACATGGCAGGCAGGCTGTTCAGGTAGTCATTAGCTGTGGGAACCTGGAGGGCTTATGAGGCCTCTTGGTCCATGTGGGAAAGTTGATTAGGAGGGTTAGGATCCTTCGGGTCGGATGAGAAACAGGCGGCACTGTATTGTTTTGTGGGACTTGCGGTGAATGAGGGCTGGTCAGACTCAGGGATGTCACGCTTTGTGTCAGGATTTGCATTTGGTTTTAGTTTGCGAGGGATATGTGACATTACTAAAGCTTTTGTGGTGACACAGGCTTTGAATGGTTTCAGGAGGGGCAATGGATCTCCGGATAGTCAGCGCCCAGTTATGTTTCAGCTTCTAGACATGATTGGGGTGATGTTGTGGTCTGTATGTTTGTTTGATTTTGAGGCATCTCTTTTTTCGTCTTGCCTTTTCTGTGGCATTTTTTTTGTGCTTTGAGGTTGGGTTTCTTGGTGTGCCCTAGTAGTTTGGTGGCTGAGGGTTTGTTGGCAGAGGATGTGTGGGACACTGGAGATGGCTTGGAATTTCGGTTAAGAAGGTCGAAGGGGTCACAGATGTGTCCTCGAAATATTTTTTTGGATTACCGGATGAGATCTCAAAAGGGTTTAGGACCACTTTTGCGGAATGATGATGGGACATTTTTGTCCCGTTATCAGTTCACAGCGGTCTTCCATCACTGTTTAAGTGCTTTAGGGCTGACCCCTTCACAATTTGCTCCACATTCCTTCCGGATTGTGGTCTGGGAGCGGAGAGAATTGACAGATGGGAGTTGGATCGGTTCCACCTCTATATTCGTCCCCATCTGGTGCAAGGTGGGACAATGGATCATGCTTAAGCTCTAGGGCAGAGGAGGGGTAAACATTTTGCAATGGGGATTGGGGGGTTTGAGTGTTGGTTGTTTCATGGGTGTTATTTATGTTTTTTGTGGTCTGTGGACTGCTTGTTACATGTTTTCCCCCCACTCCCCTCCCCCCCCCCTGCCTCTTCTTTTTTTTTTTTTTATAACAAGTTTTATTGAGGATTACAGGCAACAGATTCAATGTACAGTCCAACACAAGATTACACATCTGTATAAGTACAATATGCAGTTACTTCCATACATAAATGACTACATCGATGCTCTCTTGCATTAAAATATTCTCTGGAATAATGTATTGCCCAGCTCCTCAGTATTTTTCCCCTTTTTCTCCCCTGCCCTTTCGACCCCCGGGCCCACCCCCCAACTTAACCCAACTGAACTCCCCTCCCTGTGTGGTGCCTGCTTGACTAGACTATCTCCCGTCTTTCAACTTCCTAAATTACCTTTCAGCTGTTCCATTAAGTAGTGTTCTGAGTATTTAAATGGCTCCAATAAAGATTTCATTTCCTTTTCATTGCAGTGTTTTGAAATGAACTGAGTCCATTTTTGGAGGAAACCCTTCGCTTCTTTATCCACATTCCTCTCTGCCTCCAATTTCTCCATATAAAGTACCTGTTTTAAGCTAGCTCGGACTTCCTCCAAGGTGGGGACCTCGGCGTCTAGCCAATGTCTAAGCAAACATTTCTTGGCCGCTAGCAGAGTTACATGGACCCCTTTCGTGGACACTATCCCGTCCTCCCTTCCTTCCCCGTCTGTTTCTTTGATTGCATAGTGGAATAAGAAACCTTGTGGATTTAGTTCCAAGGCGCAATTCCAGGTTTCCTTCAGGAATTCCTTAATCAAACCCCAGAAACTCGCCACTCTTGGGCATGTCCACATACAGTGGTATACATTCGCCTTCTCCAGGTCGCATTTTGGACAGGCCCCCAAAAATTCAGCATTCCCCGTTTTTCGAGTGATGTTAAAAGCATAAATGGAGTTATGTGCTAAACGAAACAAGATTTCCCTCCATTGTTCATTGAGGATTGCCTTCCTAACCTGCGCTATCCCTTTCAAGATCTTGCTTGTTAGGTCTGTATCCTGGATTTGTGTTTCCCAGCCCTTAAAGAGGGTGGTTTCCAAGGCTTCTGTGTCCCTCCAACGTAGACATTGGTAGTTTCTAGATAGAAGACCTTGACTGGGACCTGTTCTACAGAGTTCTGCGAATTCTAGTGTTTCGCCAAGTGAATGCGGAGTAGATGCGCTGGCTCTACAAAAGCTTTCTATCTGCTTAAACTGGAATATTTGATTTCGGCCTAGTTGGAATTTTTCTTCTAACTCCCCCCACTTAAGTAATGTACCCTCCTGAGTTGACAGTATGTCACCTAGTTTCTTGATCCCCTTTTGTCTCCAGACCTCAAAAAATTTATTTTCTATTCCAGGTTTAAAAGACGGTGTTTCCCATAGGGGTAAGAAATGTGATATATACATTGGTCTGTGGTACATCTTCCTAATGTGACGCCAAGTAGCTAGTGTGTCTCTCAGTACTAAACTCTGCTTTATGTGTGCAGGCTGCGACTTCAAAGGAGTGTGAAGCATGGAGACCAGGTTTTCCGGAGCTGCCAATTGAGACTCCAGACTTGTGTGGGAGAAATGGCTGGTCCCCTCTAGCCAATCCTTCACATGTCTCCACATGGCGGCCAGGTTATACAGCCTTACATTGGGTATTTGTGCTCCTCCCTGGATTTTCCCCATCGTTAACTTTTTGTAACTAATACGTGGTCGTTTCCCTCTCCATACAAATTTGGTAAAGGCGTTTTGCAGATCTTTCACGTCTATATGCCTAAGCAGTAGTGGTAAATTTTGTAAGGGATAGAGTAATCTGGCAAAACTCACCATCTTTATCAGTTGTATTCTTCCCATAATCGACAAGGGTAAGTCTTGCCATCCACCCAACTCCTTTTTGATTTTTGCTATCAAAGTGGGATAATTCAGCTGATAAATAAGGGCTCCCCTGGTCCCTATCTTCACACCCAGATAAGTTATGTGTTTTGAGACTTCTATTCCTTTCACCCTCTGCTGCAATCTGTCGTGGGGGCCCAGAGGTAGTAATTGGCACTTTTCCCTGTTTATTTTGAATCCTGAGAACTTCCCATATTCTCCTAACACCTCCATCACTTTTTCGGTTTGTTCCACCGCATTATTCAAGAAAATGAGCATGTCATCGGCGAAGCATGTGATTTTGATTTCCATCGACCCTACCTTGATTCCCTGATAAAGGCTGCCTCTTCTTTTTTTGTGTCTTTTTTGTATTGAATGACCTGTGCCTGGTGTGGATGTTCAGCCATTCATTTGAGCACTGGGGTGCTGAACGGGCTGCTTTGAAAGCGAATGGATGACAGTTGGGAGTGTCCCGTGATATGGCTGTGGTCCGATGGATAGGTGTGCAAGGCTTGTTGTGGAAGAACGTGTTGCCCGAATTCCACCACTTCGTCAGCTGGGATGGCATTCCTAACATAGTGGTTTTCCATGTGAGGGGAAACAATTTGGGGTCACTCCCTCTGCAGGAGTTAATTTGGGATATACGTTTTGACTTGTTGCGCTTGTAGTCGATCTATCCTGGTTTGATCACAGTTTGGTCCAACATTGTTCCTAGGCTTTATTGGTGGTATGTGCACTCGATTGAGAGTATTAACAAAATGCGCGTTTGCCAAGAAGTGAGTTCCTTACCTAACAGGCTGATACTCCCCTCTTGGGGTTTAAAAAGGGGGCGTTGTGTTTCTGTGTTTAAAAAAACAAGTACCTCCTCTGTGATGTTATCACTGCACCTCCCATGCACGTTTCTGATAGTCTCTGTAGTTGAGCAAACATTGTTTTGCTAATCCACAGAGGAGAACTGTATTGTGCACAAGCTATATGCGTTTTATTTCTCCCTCTTAGTTGCTCAGGAGAGAAGATAAGCTCCTAGCAGGCAGTCTTCTTTCATTCCTTCACGAACGGCTGCAGGGGAAGAAGGAGGGGGGCTGAGCAGGGAGCAAGGAGCCTCTGCATGTTTATTCAGGTAATTACATTACAACCAGTGGATTCTCTATACAAAAGACACAGGATCTTTCTCCCCAGTCCCTTCAAAGTTCGTTCATGTTCCCTGCCATCAGATAAGAAGTGAAAACAACGCAAGCTCGGCAAGATCAGCTTCTGGCAGCTCCTGGTCATGTCTAATGTAAACTGTCAGAAAACTAAGGGCATATTAGTCAGGCTGTAGCTCTCACAGGCTTCACGTTTTTTAATGACAATTATTTAGAAAAGTGATTAAATACCCATTTTGGAAGATCTCACGTCAACATTAGATCGTGGCAAAACCCCTTTAAGCTTAATAGAATGATTGCGGCATTTGTGGTCCAGAATCGTGGATTCTTTGTGCGCCATAGGGATTTGGTGCCCAGTGAGGGTAACTTCTGGAGAGATGATGGCGTGCACCTGAATGTGGTGGGTTTGGATCTGTGGACACTGGGTATCCAAGAAGGCGTGGAGAGAGCTTTGGAGCTGTGGAGGGTGTAGCATGTATGAAGTGTAACAGAATTCTCGCTTTGGTGGGATGGGGTCCTTAGAGGTGGTGAGAAGGAGTGGTGGTCCTTGGAGGTGGTGGGAGGAATCAGAATAGAGTATGGCTCCCCAAGTAGAAATGATTACACCCCTAGCGGTGAAGCACCCTAGGGGGCCTCAAAGGTAAAGTAAAAAATATATATATATATATATATATATATATATATAAAAAATATTAGTTCAAATTGCCCTCCTTTTACAAATAAAAAAATAAAATGATAAAAAAGTTACACATATTTGGTATCTTTGTGTCCAAAAAAGACTGATCTATTAAAAAATAACATAATTTATCCAAAACACTGAACACCGTAGAATAAAAAAATCCAAACTCCAAAATTGCAGTTTTTAGGTCATTTCACGTCCCATAAAAATTGGAATAAATTTAATCACATAAGTCAAATGTATTCCATACTGGTAGCAATAGAAAGTACACTTCAGCGCACAAAAAATGCACCCTCACTGAAGTCCATAGGTGTCCGTACAAAAAGTTATTGGTCGTAGAAAATGGCGCCATGGCACAAATTTCAATAATAAAAAATGTTTGGAATTTTTTTACGGTACCAAAACATAATGGAAACCATACATGTTTGGTATTGCCAGATGCATATTAACCTGTAGAATACATATAATACATAATTTTTACCAAAGATTGAATGCCATAAAAACAGAATGCCCGCAAACATGGCGCAAGTACTTTTTTTCACATTTTGCCCCACTTAGAATTTTTTGTGGTTTCCCAGTATATTCTATGGTAATATGAAGAACACCTTTATAGAGTACATCTTGTCCCGCACAATAAAAGCCCTCATATGTCTATGTAGATGGAAAAGTAAAAAATTGATGGTTTTCAGAAGGCAAGGAGGAAAAAAGCTTAGAGCCATATTATTATGACCATTAGATAGGAGTTAAAATCAGCAGTAGAATTAAAAACCTAGGCATGTAATAATAAGGTTCTATCAACTTATCTAATCCAAACAAACGGTTAAAATTTCATGGTCTGTTCTTGTGACATTGGCCCACATTTAATATTGTGGTTTGTGAAGAAAAGTGTTGTAAAATGTGCAAAAAAAGGGTGCATTTTTGGTGCAGCATGTTGCAGACACATTTATTATCATAGAAATTTGTGTGAATGTTCCAAAAAGATAGGTGGTTTAGCCCAGGAGGACATGGCTTCATGGAAAAAGAGTGTGATCATTATGCAACATGCTGTGTCAGACATGCGCACAAATTCTGACATAATATGAACACCAACTAAATGGTTAAGAAATTTTGACAAGCCTAAAGATGAACCAAAATTATCAAACAGCGTAAGCTGCTGTAATGGACCTAGTGAATTTTTTACGTAGTGGTGCAGATGTATGAAATTGGCTTCACCAATTTTCTGATAAAAATAATGTTGTTGGCCATGTGTATAAAGGATTTGCGCCAAAAAGGGACACCGTCCAACAGACTTGACATTTTTGTCCGTGTCAGTTCTTATGGGGCACATTCAGAAGATTAGACACATTTATGAATATTGATTGACAGAAATTGCCATGGATTTGTGCACTACATTTGTGACTAGAGATGATTGAATTTCTCAAAAATTCGATTTGGCTGATTCGTTGAATTTTTCCCCAAAATTTGGTTCGTTCAAAATTTATTTGAGACGAATCGCTTTAAACAACATCTATTTCCTGGATGCGGAGAGACTGTATGTTGTTGTAGAACATTGTGCCATGCATAAATATGCATAGGGATCATGGTTTGGTATTGAAATTATGATGTGATTTGGTATGACACACAGATGACAGACGCCGATTTTAGAATCACTTCACAATTCACTTATCTGGGCAGTTACGGGGTCAAAACTGAACAAATAACTTAAGTGGGAATGCAGCCTGACAGGGTAATGTCAGCGCCCACGAGAAAGAACCAAGCAGAGGGCCACTATAGCGTCAAAGAGCACACTCCTTTTACAACGTCATCAGATTCCACAGATTATGACAGAACCTGTTCTGTTAAATGCTGATACATGTAGAGCTACAAAGAGTTACTTTTTTTTACTCATTGTGGTGAACAATCTTTGAAATACAGTGTATGTATTTCTCACATACACATAACTCCATTACAGGCAGGTTATTATTTTGGGATATTGTTCTCTGCGCCAAAAAGTTACTTTTTTCACTTATAAGGTGAAACACCTTTGAAATACATGGGTATATGTAGAATCTGTGGGCAGAAAGTGAAGCGTGGCCAGGGACCTAATGTTGGCACCATGGCCCTGCGTCAACATATGCAGCGTCACCATCCAGTGGCCTGGGAGAAACGTGTCTCAGATGTGATGGTCCATCCTGCCGCGGTAATGGCAGCAGCACCCAGTGGCACTCATCCTATTTCAGTCAGTCAATGCTCCACCACCTCTGCCGAAGGGAGCGGTCTGTCTTTCCCATCATTTTAACCTAGGACTTCTATGATGAAAGGTAGAAGTGCTAACCACTCAACTGGCATCATAGCTCTTTACATAAACAGACCTTTGTTTGACTAGAACACACTGAGGGGAAAGGCATGGTGATGTCAAGCCTGCTTTGTCACATAATATGTAGTTCAAACAAATCATACACACCCCCTGAAAGCTGAAGCATGACAAACCAGGCATGAAATGCCTTCGTGGTAAAACCTCTTTAACCCAGAGTGAGCAGGAATTTAAATTAATAAATTACAAATTTTACTAAATTATTTACAACAAAACCATATATCCATTTGCTCAGCTCCTCCTGCTCGGTAACATGATTTGGGCATCTGATACCATACTCAATGTGACAGGTTCCCTCTAAGCCTATATGATGTAGGAGAGTTTATTATGTTAACCTCTTAAGCACCACGCCTGAAAAGGTGTTAATGACCGGCTCTGTTTTTCCAGTTTTTGCCTCCTTATGTTTGAACAGTCATAACTTTTTTGATTTATGTGGGAGAAGTTGTATTTCTGGGAGCATAGTCTGTGTTTACATATAAACTACTGCACAAATTTAAAAAAAAAGCATTGTGAACATAAAAAGGCATTTTTATGCATTTTTTAAAATGATTGTTTTCACCAGTCACATTTCACACTAAATAACCTGTTAGATTCATTCTACAGGTTATTATGGTTGTGTAGATACCTCATATGTGTAGGGTTTTTGGGCGACATGTATGAATCTCGCCACGTCGGGGCGCACCTTTCCGCCGGTTTTCCGGCGAAATCTGCGCCTGATTTATGTCGGCGCCGGGGCGCGCTCATACATCCTATGTAAAGTCCGCCGCGCCTCGCCAGTGTTTGAGGCGCAGTGCGGGACTTAGGCGCAGTGCGGCGCTGCGCCTATGATTCGCCGCCCGAGGTAGTGCACTCATACATGCGGGCAAAAGTCCGTCGCGCCTCGCCAGTGTGGGGGCGCAGTGCGGGACTTAGGGGCCCGAGTTAGTGCACTCATACATGCGGGCAAAAGTCCGCCACGCCTCGCCAGTGTGGGGGCGCAGTGCGGGACTTAGGCGCAGTGCGGCGCTGCGCCTAAGATTCGCCGTCCGAGGAGGTGCGCTCATACATGCGGGGAAAAGTTCCCTGCGCCTCGCCAGTGTGTGGGGCACAGTGCGGGGACATGGGCGCTGTGCGGGACTGCGCCTCACATGTATTCCGATGCGAGACAGGCTGGAGAACAGCGAGAAATCATTAAAGATGTCCGTGCGGAGTATGAATAAAAAAATCGCCTTTATAAAGGCGGAAAACATTCTCAGAAAAAGAGCTCAAACCTCAAAAATAAAAAATACATTTAAAAAATCACTTTCCAAAAATCTAGAACGGCGCTACATCAAGAATTCGGATATTGGAAATTGCCGGGAAATACAGTAATTCAAATTCTGAAAGCTATTCTCATTGGTCGGCAGAAACCGGCCAATCAGAATAGGAGCGACAGTGAACCATTAAAACCTATGGAGAACTATTGACCAATCAGAATCAAAGGCGGGACAGTTCAAAATACAGTAAAAATGCAGAAAAGAGCTGATTGGCTGAGCTAGCGGGGGCTTGGCTATCTCGGCCAATCAGAATAGGAGCGACAGGGACCCATTATAGCCTATGGAGAAGTTAGAACCAATCAAAATCAAAGGCGGGACAGTTCAAAATACAGTAAAAATGCTGAAAAGAGCTGATTGGTTGAGCTAGCGGTGGCTTGGCTATCGCAGCCAATCAGAGCGCGAGCTACTTCTCCCATTGTAGTCTATGGAGAGATGGGCGCAATGCAATCTCGGCTCTCAGCGCCGTGCGGCATGGAGTATGAATAAAAAAAACATTTTTATTAAATGTAAAATATTCTCTGAAAAAGAGCTCAAACATTCTATAAACATAAATCAATTCTATCCCGAACAACGCGTTTGTCGCCGAGACCGGCGCTACATCGGGAATTGCAATAGAGAGAATTGCCGGGAAATACAGTAATTCAAATTGTTTAAGCTCTTCTCATTGGTCGCCATAAACCAGCCAATCAAAATAGGAGCGACAGTGGCCCATTCTAACTTATGGAGGAGAATTGACCAATCAGAATAGGAGCGACAGTGGCCCATTCTAACCTATGGAGAAAAATTGACCAATCATATTCAAAGGCGGGACAGTTCAAAAGACAGTAAAAAGGCAGAAAAGAGCTGATTGGTTGAAGTGGCGGGGGCTCGTCCAGCTTAGCCAATCAGAGCGCGAGCTACTTTCTCATAAAGTTCTATGGGAAAAGAAATGCAGAGCGAGCTCTGTTTGTGATTGGCTAAGTTAAAAGAGGCGCGCTTATTTGGACCAATGGGAGAGCGAGCGACGCTCCTATGGGTTTTCTAATGCAATCTGAACTAAAACTGTACATGGCCGAAATCAAATGATAATACTGCCGAAGTTGTCCCGATGTGTATATATAATGAATAATAATACGGGGGTAAATATCAATTCAATAAAATCAGGTTTATTTCTTTATTTTCGTTAGCCAAGGATCAATAGTATGGGTTTAACGAAAATAAAGAAATAAACCTGATTTTATTGATTTAATATTTTTTTTTCGTTACCCCCATATTATTATTCATTTTATATACACATCGGGACAACTTCTGTAGTCTTATCATTTGATTTATATTTTTTATTTTTGAGGTTGAGCTCTCTTTCTGACACTGTTTTCCGCCTTTATAAAGGCGATTTTTTTGGAATCATACTCCTGCCGCACGGAGCAGAGCGCCAAGATTTCTCTTGCGATCTTCTGTATGCTTCCTCGCATGTTCTGTTCTTGCTTCACTTCGCCGCCACCGGAGCATTTAGACTGTCGGAGCTGCATTGCGCCGCGCTTTGGCGAGCCGCCATCGTACATGCCTTTTTCGAGCGCGCCGCGTCCCGCCCCGGAATGCCTACACCATTGCCCGCCCCTTCATGCGGGGCGCAGCTAAAAGTGGCGAACACTGCGCCTAACACTGCATCCCTGCGTCTGACAGGGGTATTCGGGCCGGGAGGCGCAGTTTACTCCTAAAAACAGGCGAAAAGCCCGTTCATACATGTCGCCCTTTGTGTTTTATGTATGCACAATTTTTTAAATTAAATATTTAGTTTTATTTTTTCACACTTTTTTATGTTTTTTTTAACTTTTTTTAATCCCACTAAGAAATAACTATTTGGAAACTTTTTTTTTACACTTAGTAATGTATTAGCATACACATGATATTGAAATGATAGCTATATTTAAACTATAGAGAATCCTTACTTTAAAATAACATACTATTTACATCATCTTTGCTTTTGGAATTAAATGTCATGTTGACCAGACATCGACTAGAAAGGAAATTTGTAGAATAATCTACCATGCTGTGTAATATTACTGAAGCTTTTTTTCCTTTCCTTTCCACAATATTCTAGCTGTTAGTTGTGAAGATCCAGGAAAAGTAAAAAATGGAAAAAGGATATTGATGTTTGTTGGCCCATACACATTGCATTCTATTGTGACTTATGAGTGTGATAAAAGCTTTGTCATGAACGGTTCCAGCACAATCACCTGCACTGTCAACAATCGGTGGGAACCTGAACTCCCAGAGTGTCTGAGTGAGTATATTTCATTGTTTGCAGTATACATACCAAATATGCAACCTATGCAGCTGCACAGGGGCCCAGTAGGTAAGGTGGTCTAAATTCCCCTTAAAAGTAATTTCTAAATGTTTAAAGGGGGTCTCTGGGACTATCTTTTTATTTGTTTAAAGGGCTCACAGCTGTATTATTTTAAACTTTTAAACTAAACAATCTGTGCAGCTTTTAGTTCCGGCGCGCGCATGTAAGGCAGCAGGGAGAAGGAGCTCCGGCGTCGACCCTCACTACCGAGGCTTAACCCAGCCGCACAGCTATCAAAGCAGCCCGAACAGGTTCCACACATCGGGAACAGCAAGGCTGGAAGCCGCTGGCCACAGATACATCGCCGGGAACACCTCCATAGCGCCGCAGTGGAGCAGAGATCAGCTGTGGTCAGTCCCAAGATGGCGCCCGATCCACCCCGCGCCACGAGGAGCGCGAAAACGGCAGCACAACCGCAGGTATCCTCAGGGGACAGTGGCAGTGATAGTAGTGACCAGGAATCAGGGGCATCTGAGCTGGCAGTTAATTGCAAGCAACTGGCGCAGAAGGTGGCTAAATTGATTGCACCAGATATTAAGGCATCACTGGCTGCTCTAGTAACAGAGACTATGAGGCAGATTCAGACAGATATACACTCTCACACTGCACAAATTGCAGAGTTGGAGCAGAGAACCAACAGTGTGGAGGAGGACTTACTGGGAGTGAGAAGCACTCTCCAAAAAACCCTGAAACTTACTAAATCCCTGCAAGATAAGATAGACGATTTAGAAAATTGGTCACGCCGTAATAATGTACGTATAATAGGGCTGCCAGAAGCAATTTCACAGTCCCAACTACCCAAAATTTGCGCAATTGACATTCCAAGGGCACTGGGATTACCAACCGACTGTAAAGTGGAGCGCGCTCACCGCCTGGGCCCTATGCGAGACAATGGCAGAGCAGGGAACTAGAGAGCAAGACCAGTTATCGTACGCTACCTTGATTTTGCCAAAAAAGCATTATTAATGCAGGCATTTAGAAAAAAAAGAGGAAAACTAGCTATTAAGGGACACAACATCCTGATGTTTGCCGATTATTCTGCAGAGTGACAAAAAAGAGACATGCATTTTCCCCGCTTTGCAGTGACTTGGTGCAGAGACAGATACGTTTTTCGCTGCAATTCCCGGCGATACTACGCATTTTTCTACCTAATGGCAGATCTGAATCATTCACTACACCTGAGGATGCCAATGCCTTTTTATTGGAGATAGAGCAAAACAGGGACCAGCGTGGAAATGAGACCTTGGAGGGTCGATCAAGCCCCACTAGGGGACGCCAAACCCCAGATTCACATCGTGACTTGTCGCCAGTTCGCTCCCCGATACGACAAGAGACCACGGGAAGCCAGGCACTCCCACCTCGCTCAGCAAAAAAGCGATGAGTGACATTCTGCCATCTCTTACTATGTGTTATTTCTGATAGATAGTGATGTCTATCTTAGTTGTA
This sequence comes from Phyllomedusa bahiana, assembly GCA_025379985.1. Taxonomy (NCBI): domain Eukaryota; kingdom Metazoa; phylum Chordata; class Amphibia; order Anura; family Hylidae; genus Phyllomedusa; species Phyllomedusa bahiana. Next base: position 71,463 of record JAODAL010019050.1, read on the forward strand.
TATTATCTGATGTCTATTGCATTTATCGCTTAGCGGCTAGTTTAGATACAAGGACAGGATATGGTTACTTTAAGCAGTTTCTTATAAAAAAAAAAAAAAAAATCTTTAGGATGGTAGGAAAAAGGTGGGGAAGGTAAAGACGCTGCAACACAGAAAAGTACAAGGGAGGGTTGGTGTGGAGGGAAGGTTTGCGGGCTATAAGAGGTCCCTGGTAGGCCTAGGTGTTCGGGAGGTGAAGGAGAAGAACTACATGTGCGAAAAAAGTGAAGTCAAGAAAATTGATTTTGGGTGGGGAAAGTTATGGGGTTTTGTGGGTTACAATAGTTTGTACGGTTACTCTTTTATCTGCTGGCACGCTTCAGACAAGACCTTGAGTAAGAAATACCAATTGAAAACGGAGGGGGAGATGGCACAGGTTGCTAGGAGGATACAAGTTACCTGGAGGGGCAAAGCTGTGACAAATTCTAGCTATGACAAAGGTTATAACGTGGAATGTTAAGGGACTTAACTCCCCCCATAAGAGGAGGATGGTTCTTCGCCATTTAAAAAAACTCAATGGAGATATAATACTGTTGCAAGAAACCCATCTGAAAGTGGAGGACATCCAGAGAATGAACAAGCTTTGGGTGGGAGAGGTAGTGGGCTCCCGGCGACTGGGAATAAGGCAGGGGTGTTACTGCTAATTCATAAACAAGCCCAATGCTCGGTGGTGACCTCCAGAAATATTAAGGAAGGCAGAATTTTCCATGCAGTATTGGACACCCCGGCGGAAGGAATAAGTGTATATAATATATACGCTCCTAATAATCCTGATAAGGAATTCTTTGGACACCTGGAAACTTGTATTTTACAGGACCAGGAACCCCAGATTTTGGTAGCCGGGGACTTCAATTGCGTAATGGATTCACAGGAGGACAGGAGGAGAGTGAGTCAGGTAACTAGACAGGCGCCGTGGGGTCCGTCACTCCTGGTACAACTAGTAAAGTCTACAGGCCTCAGTGATGCTTGGAGGCACAGACACCCGGAAGGTAGAGATTTCACCTTCTACTCTCACGCACAACACTCATGGTCCAGATTAGACTACCTCTTACCAAATAACAATATAATGAAAAAAGTCACAGATATAGAGATATTAGATATGGTGATCTCGGACCATGCTCCAGTCTCACTTAAGATACAAAATACACACCCTAAGGGCACGGATATCTTTTGGAGATTCCCATCATTTTTGACACAGGACAAAGATTTTAGAGATAAACTCAGAGGCTGGTGGCTAGAGTACTCTAGGGATAACACAAACACTACCATGTACTCTACTTAAGCACGATGTATAGGTGTAGAGAACCCTTGATATAATGGAATGAAGTTCTGGGTATACCAATACAATTTAAACCAAAACAACTACAGGTATAACACCTAGAAAAAAGATACATAAAACATAACTTTTAATCAGAATGAATAAGAGTTGGGAAAGAAAACGAAAAAACACCCTCAAATATACCCTATCAAGGACCTGTCTACCTCAAAAATGGGGAAATCGCCCCAATAAGGGCGCCCCCACACACTGGAACCTAAACTAACCCTGTCCTAGCTACAT
>JAODAL010019051.1:0-73059 GCA_025379985.1 Phyllomedusa bahiana
CTTGAATAATTCTCCCGAACAGTCCACACCCTTCTCCTAGCCGATACCTCGATGTTTTGTCGTAAAACGATATTTTGGCCATAAAGACTATTGGGCGAAGCGTTACACCTTATTGACGGGAAGGGGGATGGGGCCCAAAGAAAGACCTTGGGAGCCAGGGGAAAAGTTTATGGACCCTTAAGTTCTTCAAAATTTCCCAGCCAAAAAAGGGGGGGCCAAAAGGGGGGTTTTATGTCAGGATGGCCCTGACCCTTCATAATTGTTCCACCTCCAGCATGCCTCCACCAAATCCATAGTGCCACCTATCCCAAGGGAAGTTTTCCTAAGGGCCCCTTTCCCTTTCCTTTTTACCATTAGTTTCCTACTTTTTTCCGACCGCAACCTTTCCACCCGTCCTGTCCCTTCCTGCTTCCCCCAACTACAGATTTCTTCCATTCATCGGGGCACCTCGGCTGCCTCCCAAGAATCACATCAGGGGCGACCGTGGAATCCCGCCTAAGTCCATCCCGCCTAGACTCCGCCCCTTGTGGCCTTACCACGGCTTTGCAGGGGTCCAGGGATCCACACCCCCTGGTCTTTTACAGATTAATTCACTGGACAAACTAAAATAAAAAACTTAACCTTTAATGCAAATTTAAAAACAAGTGAAAAAAAGGGGATTTTTGGCCCAAGATACAAAAAGGGTATAAGACAAAAGCCAAAAAAAAGGAAAAAAGTTTTAGAGTAAAAAATAGTGGAGACAGAAAAAATATCCTGTGCCTATCACATCCTACATTTTATTCTACCCAACAAAAATACATGTGGGGTCATCGTCCCAATAAGGACGGCCTCCGGGAACCTAGGTTTTTAATTCCGGGTATACCCTAAAAAAATAAATATATAATATATATAAAAATATAAATATATATATAAATACCTACAATTTTTCCGACCTTTTTCCTTCCCAAACCCGGGGCAGGGAATTTTCATCAGGGGAAATAGAAAACAGGTATAAAAAAAATTTTTTTTTTTAAAAGTACAAAACCTTAAATACAAACACGTACAAAGTAAATTACAACCCATTTGCTCTCAGAAAAATCATGAGAAATCATTCCAACTTCCAATATAAAAAGGGAAATGGCCCTAAGTAAAAAAGACAGGGAATCTCCGGATAAAACAACAATCTAAATAATTAAGGGTAAAGGCAGGGCCCCCAGAACCTTACCAAGCGGTCCAGAAAAGGGAGATTCATGTACGACTTAAAAACTTTTTAAACATGCCTCTGGGGGATTAAGCGTCCGGGTTAATCCCCAATGGGGGCACATAATTTCCATGTTCCCCAAATACACATCCATGTGCAGTCTCAGTCCTTTGGCTCGAAATTCCCCCCTACAAAAGAAGGCCTAGGGCATAAGGGAAAATTGCCAACACCTGAAAAGGGGGCTGCAGCAAACCATACAGTGGGGTTTTAAAAAGACAGGTTTCCCCTCAGAAAAGGGCCCCACCATACAACCCAAAAAGGTTTTGTGCATGTGTCAGCTTTAAATCCAAAGACCTGCCAAAGCGCGGGTTAAAAAGGGGGGAGGGGGCACCGCATGCCAAACCCAAAAACCGCACCCCTCATCAAAATTCTGCAAGCTTCATCCCCGAAAGTAGTTTCTTTAAAGATGGCACAAGAAAGCCCACAAACAGTTAAGTCTTCTGTCTTCAGCAAAGACAGGATACGAACCAAACCTTGGGGTGAGAGAAAAAGATAACTTATTTGGTCAATGGTATCAAGGGGTGGCACAACCAGATGAGGGGGGAAAAAAACAATGTGCTTCTACGGTCAAACAGATTTTGGGGGTGTCAAGGGTTTGGGGGTACATGAGTGCTGTGGGGGAACGCAGTTCTTGGGGGAAACCCGGGAAAACACATTAGTGTGATACGAAGTCGAGCAAATCCCCCCCCTTGGGCCACAAGCATAATGCAACATGGATGACCCAAAAACACCTTTCCCAAAACGTCCTAAAAATCCACCACTCCGTATGTTCATGAGGATGGGGGGAGGATTCCATGGAGCAACCGTGAAGCTCAGTGCCCCCCTACCCAAGACATAAGTAAGTGCTGGAAAATGATGGTGGGCCACACAAAAAATTTACACTTTGGCACAATTTGTCCGTTTCACTTTGGGGGGTTTCTCACTTTTTCTCCCCAGCGTTTTAGACATTGATTTTTTGTATCCCTGAGTAGTGATTTTGAGCGACCTTAATTATCGACAAAGTTGAAATCGAAACTTTTTTTTATTTGATCGGTTTAAATTTCGTTTCACGCGTAAAAAGAAAAAAAACCCGGCGCATAATCTATTAAATATCACGGCTTTTTCCCAGCGCTTCCTGTCTTTTTTGGCGGCCAGAAAATCAGCTTAGAGAATAGGGGCAGGGTGAGCTGGGTGGTCGACGTCATGAGGGGGGATGTGAAAGGTTCCCAATTGGCTGGAAAAATCACATGAACTCGTTTTCCCTGAACACCCCTTTCCCTTTTCACACCTCAGTTTTGGTCTGTGTTCATAAGAAAAAGGGAAGGGGTTTCTCAGTCCCTCTAAAAACCCGCTAAACAAACTGTTCTTTTTTGTTCACACAGACAACAAAGCAACAACCCTGTAAACCCTTAAAGAACTTTTGGGTAGATTAGAGATTTGCGAGTTTTAATTTACTTAGGCTGAAAATTTTTAAAGGAGCATTAGGCTGTACCCCGGGGGGAGGGGGGGGGGGGGGCCCGGGGGGCGAACAAGACAGACAGACGGGCTTTTTAAAGGGGGAGGGGAAATTGTCCCGGCCCAGACTGGTTTAGACCCTGAAAATTGAAAAGGGGGTTTTTTTTTAACCTTTTTGGCCCTTTTTTTTGGTAAAATATTATTTTGTATGTTTTGGGGAAACCCTGTACTTATATTAGGAACATATTTTTTTCAAAGTAACGGGCCCGGGTTTAATTTTGATGGGTTGCAAAACTAAAATTTTTTATTATCCGTATACTTTTAAAGATAGGTTTTTTTTTCCATTTTGGGCGCGGGCCAGCTTTTTTCATAGTTTCCACCTTGCACTTAAAATTTAAAATACAGAAATTTTGTGGGCACCGCAGGTGAATTGAAAAGGTGAAAAAAATACCTTTTTAAAATCCGAAAACCATTTCAGATGGGTTTTTTTTTTTTCCCCTTTGTTGGCGCGGGCCATTTTTTTTTTCATAATCCCCCCTTTGGGGAAAATTTAAAATTTTTTGAAATACACCCAAAATTTTTGTATCCAACCGCAGGTGTTTTGGATAGGTGCAAAAAAAATAAAACCCTTTTATTATCCTAAAACATTTCAGATAGGTGTTTTTTTCATTTTGGGGGGGCGCGGGCCACTTTTTTTTCAAATCCCCCTTGCCTTAAAATTTTGAATACAGGTTTTTTCCCGTAGTCACCGCAGGTGTATTGAAAAGGTGCAAAAATAACCTTTTATTATCCGTATACATTTCAGATAGGGGGTTTTTTTCCCTTTGGTCGGGTCAGTTTTGTTCATAGTTTCCACCTTGCACTTAAAATTTGAATACAGCAATTTTGTAGTAAAGCCGAATGTATTGATGGGTGCAAAAAATACCTTTTATTATCCGAATACCTTTCAGATAGGTTTTTTTTTCACTTTTGGCCAAGGCCAGCTTTGTTCAGATCCACCTTGCATTTAAATTTGAATACAGCTATTTTTGCCCCAATCCGTTTTTTTGTGTTGATAGGGCAAAAAATACCTTTTTTTATCCGAATAGTTTTTAAAATGGGAATTTGCTTTTTGCAGGGGTGGGCCCTAATTTTTTAAACCAAAAGCCACGGGGTTACGATAATCCTAAATAAAAAAATTTTTCTAGCAACTGTTTCTCGTTTGCCCTTTGGGCCTTGAAAAAAACCCAAAATTTTCTCTTCCGGAAACTTTCTGAATATTTTTTATTGGGGCTCGTTGAAATCTCATTTTTGGGGGCGCAGTGGGCGCACTTTTATATTTTTTGGTTGAAAACAAACAATTCCTAGTCCCCAACTGGGCGGGGTTGTAAATCCCGGGACGGGAAGGGAAGAACACGGTTGATTTTGTCTTCCCGGTTTTTCCCCTGACTCCCTTTCACAGAAATTCGCAAGAAACATTTCAGTTTCAAATCCTATTTGGGTTTTTGTAGGAAAATTAGGGGTTTTTAAAGAAAAACCCCGATTTAGCCGCTTGAAAAGAGCCCTTTCCAAAACTTTTTCCATCCCTTCTAAAATTTTAATTTTTCCTGAACTTTGGAAACCGAAAGGGCAGGGGGGTAAGCGAGCAAAGAGGGGGTTGGACGGGAAAGGTAGAGGTACAAAAAAGGGGTGCCCCTTCCATGCGGCGAAAAACCGCAAGCCGGGGTTTCCTCGGTTGCGGGCCCCCCGCCGGGCCCTGCCCTTTCCCGGGGGTCAGGGCCCTGGGGGAATCTCATAACGGAACAGCGTCCCCAAATCTTTTTCTTCAGTGGTTATGCAACCTGCATCAGCAGCCCTTAAAACCTCCTCGTCCTCCCACCCAGGGCCAAAAAAGCCCCATCACCCGCACATCATCATCCTTTCCAAAACATGAAGCGAAGGCACCCCAAATGTAAACTGGGTGTACCCACCACTGTGGTTTAAACCTTTTTCTGAAGACCTCTTTAAATGACAAAATGCGGTTGGGGTCAGAGGCATTTCCAAAACCAAAAGGGGCCCAAAAGAGGATATTTTGTCTGCCCTGACAGCTACTGATCCCATCAGAGGGAGGAAAAGAACCCGGTCAATGGGGCAAAAACCCCCGGGGGGGTTCGGCAACTCCCTTTTGCAGTCCCTTTTGCTTGTAGCCCGTACCCTCCTGGATGCAGAATTTTCCGAGGACAAAGTAAACCTTTGGGTTGATGATAAAGATGGACAAAAATTGCGGACCCAAAAGTGGCCCTTTTCAGCAAAATTTTGTTTTGCGACCCCCTTAAATCCCCCGGGAACGAGGAGAAGACGATGGGGTTGTGTCAGAAAGGGGTCCCCCTCAAAAAGGGGAAGGGCGCGCAAAACCCCCCGCTGATATAAATTCCGCCAGCCAAGGCCCAGGGGAAAAAACCCCCCCCCCCCCGCTTTAATCCCCGGGTAAAAAAGGCCCCAGGACCTCTCAAGCCGGGCCCCCTTCTTTGAGAAACCCCACTGATTCCCCCAACGATGTCATTTTCCCCTTTGCCGTAAACGCATCAGTAAGGCAAGAATCTTAGGGGTTTTTAACCACCCCCAAACATGTCTACCCCACATGCGCGAATGCTTTATTTTAAAAAGGGGAAGGCAACACTTGGCCAAAAAAAGGGGCCACCCCCGGGATGCCAGCTCCCCAACCCTGTCACACCCCGGGTTCCCGCCTCCTCCCCTCCCCCCACCACCAAGCGTTCCTAAAGCTGCCCATTTTCTTTTCAAGTCATGATAAAGGGGATCACCCCTCCGCTTCACCCCCAAACCGTCCCCCGATTACCCCCAAAAAAGCACCCCCAAAGAAAAAACCCCTCCCCCCCCTTTCTCCTTCCGCCATTTTGGGGCGACCTGCACCCCGGACAGGCGGCCAGCCTAGCACCCCCCTTCTGCCCTTCCCGAGGTTTGGGAGCAGAAAAACATTTTAAAACCCAAACCACCCCAAACCCAAAAACCCTAAAGTCGGCATTGCCGGGTTTTTGGGCCCCTTGGAAATGTTCCCTTTTTCATTCTGGTGGACACAGAGGGGAACCCCCCGGCCATGCCCATGCCCCTTGCCTCCCCCCAAAACCCCAATTTGCCGAGCAGGTTTTTCTTTGCCAGAAAAGCCCACGCCCTTACCAGCCACGTGTCATTAAAATTTCAAGCGCGTTGTCTGCATCTGTGTCGGGGAAAAGGGCCCCATCAAACCCGACACAGGCTTCACCCAACCCCAAACTCCACCCCAGTGACTTGGGGCCGGGGTTTTAAATCTCCCCTTCCCCCAACCCCAAAACCCCGGGAAAGGGGGTGAGGAAGGGGCTTTCCCCCAACCCCTTTTCCCCCGAGGGTCCCGCCCGGGGCCCTGTTAAAAAAACCAAGGGCCTGACAAAACAGGTCCAGCTTGGGCCTTCCCCGCAACCCGGCCCCTTTTTGGAACCTTTTGGGCCCCAAGGTGGTTCAAAAACACAAACTCTCCCAAACCTTAAACGGAGGCCCCACAACCCTTGTGGAATTAAAGAATCCTCCTTCTGGGGGCAGGTTGGTAGCCGCGAGGGAAGGTTTTAAACATTTGCCCCCCGTTCCCCTTTTTCCCCGCAACTCCCGGGTTTGGTTTGGGGGGGGGTTAATAAGTTTTGGGGGGATTTTAAAGAAGCGGTTCCCCAGCCCCCGAGACCGCCAACCTTTCCTCGGACCCCAAGGCCGACAACCCACCCCTTTTTTCCACCCAAAAAGGGGAAAGGGCTCCAAACCCCCGCCGTTTTAAGAAACCCCGGGCGGTCTTCCCAATAAACCCTTTTTCACTTTAGCTTGTTTGGGATTTTTATTCTGGGAAAGATCGTTGGGCACTCTGAAAAAACAGGGGGCCCCCCCCGCCCACGGGGGAGGAAAAAGGGAAAACCCCGATTTCGGGCACGGAGCCCTTTTTCTCCTGAATCCCCCAAGACCCGACAGTTTTTTACAATTTTTAAACGGTCCCTTTATTAGGCAGTGGTTTTGGGGTCCAGTGGGCAAAGGGAGGGGGCATCACTTTTCAGGGTGCATCTTCCCGAGGCAAACGGGGTGTGTTTTAAGCTGTGGGCCCGGGAAGCGGAGGAGGAGGGGGGAGGTATTTCCTAGACACTGACGTTAAACGACTCCCTTTTTTTTGGAAAGGGGTTTTCGTGAATTTGAGGCGGAGGGGGAAGAAGAGGAAATCAAAATTTTTCTAGTGCCCCTCAAACCCCAAGGGTTGGGGAAAACAAGGCTCCCTCTTTTCCCCCAGGGGTGGGTTTTGGGTGCTCCCCCTTTTCCCCCAACATGATCCTCCATTAAAAGGGCCCTCAAAAAAAAGAACAACAAATTTTCTGGGTTGGGCCCCCCTTCCCGGATCCCCCTTTTCAAAACAAAACCCAGCACTTTCCTTCCCCCCCACCCAAAAAAAGAATTAAAAACAGGGAAAAGGAGACTTTTGCTGATTTATCCCAAATGGAAGCATCGTTGCGCGCTTCACGTTTTTTCAAAAGTACGGGTGGACAACATCCCGCGACGTTACAGCAGTAGAGTGCCAATAGCCGGGAGTGGCAGCAGCACAAACAGGGGAATGTGCAGAAGCCTAAGGGGGGACCTCTGACAAAACTTTATTTACCAAACCCCACCAACCCCATGTAATCAGGGGACACATACAACACACAGAAAACCACTTTAAAACATGGGCACGACTATCTGCGTCTCAACTCCCGGGTGGTTTTTTGGGTGTGGTTTTTTCCCGGGCCCATTTGACTTCTGGGTTTTCCCCAAAAAAGGAAAGAATGGCCCGAGCTCCCCTCGCCCCCGGGCCCTAGAGGTTTTTGTCCCCCCCCCAGTAGCCACGTCATATCTGAGCGGGCCTTCACAAAAGCGGGGGAAGGGCAAAAAAAAGACCAACGCATCCGGCTTTCCAAAAGAAAAAGTTTGGGTCGTTTTTAAATTTCATCAAGAAGAATCAGGCATGGATACCTTTATGATTTTTGTGGCCCCAATTGCCGAGGTCACCGGGTTAGGTTTTTCCCCTTTTACCTTTAAAAATTCCCTTCAAACAGGAAAAAGGTTTCCCCTTGAAAAATTTTTTTTAAAATGATCATTTCTTACGCAATTTATTATTCTCAGTTCCCAAAAGTTCATTTTGCGGTTTTTTCTTTTAAAGGGGACGAAAAGACAGCCAGGTTTCAAGAAAAACCTTAAATTTCCCTTTTCTTAAATTTTATCTTAAATTTTTTTTGGGTTGTCAATGGTTTGGGGGCATGGGGCTTTTTGAGATACAGCCAAAAATTTGGGCCTTTGGAACAGAAATTGGCTTCTTTTAAGTGCATTTCCCCCCCACAAATTTTTAACAGTGGGTGAGAAATTTATTTTTATAAAATTTTTTTGGGGGCATTTGCGTGAATACAGCTTAAACATTGGGACCTTGGGAAACCCGAAAAATGTGGCCCTTTTTAAATTTGGGATTTTCCCCCCTCACAAATTTTTTAAACCCTTTGGGTGAGAAGGGCATTTTTATAATTTTTTTGGGGTTTATGTTGCTTTGAAAAGCAGCAATATACAGGTCCTATTTTTAAAAAATTTTGGTTTTCTAACAGACATTTGGTTTTTTTAACCCAATTTTCAAAAGTGGCCAAAGGGTCATGTTTTAAAATTTTTTTGGGGGATTTTGCGTGAAAAAGAGCCCTAGACTACAAATTTCCAATTTAAAAAAAAAGGGTTTTCTAACAGACATTTGGGTTTTTCACAATTTTTCAAAAAATGGCTCAAAGGGTTTAAAAATTTTTTAATTTTTTGGGGCATTTTGGGTGTGAAATTTGGAACTAATAAAAGCCTAAAAAAAAAAAAAGTGGTTTTCCAAACAACCCTTTGTTTTTCACAAATTTTCAAAAGGGCTTTAAGGGATGGGCTGTCAAAAAAAGGGGAAAAGGTAGGCAAATGTTAATGGACACAAATTCAAATTTAATTTTTTTGCAAGAAACTTTAAACAAAAACCCAGCAATTTCCCGTAGTAGACAACCCATTTAATTCAACTGGGCATTTACTAAACTGTCCCCGGGCCAAAAGCATGAGCCCCAAACCTGCATGAAACCCCCCGATTTAAAAAGTGCCCCGAAAAAGGGTCTTTGAACCAAACCATTTTAGTTGAATCTATTACGCCCATCGGAAAACGTCTTGATAATTCCGATATTGGGCCCATCAACCCCAATTTAAAGAAAGGGAAGGGCGTAAAACCGGGCAAACACTAAGTTTTAATTATTTTGAGGGGACAGCAAATTTTAAAAACCGTTTTACAAGTTGTAAAACTGGCTATTTTTCAAAGGGAACAAAGTTCCCTATCTTTAAAATGTTGTCTTTTTGAAAAAAATAAAAATACAATAAATTTTTTCAAAAAAAGTTTGGGTTTTAATCACTTTTTTGCCCTGTATTATTCTTATAAACGAAAGGGCAAAAGGGTTTTTAGTTTTAATTATTTTTTGGGGGAGGTTTGGATGCCGAATTTTTAGTAGCAATATTTTTGCACATGAGAAAAGTAACACGTTTTTTTCCACATGGCAAAAAGAAAAATGCCAGCGGGCCCATTCAAATGGTATTTTGGGGGTTTTTTTAACGCAAAGGGAGACAGTTTTTTGGCCACGGTTTGTGGGTTCAGCCCGTCCCACTTTTCACGGGAAAAAGTTCAAGTTCTGCCTTAAAACAGGCCAAGCATTTAACTTTTTTCAAAATTTTTTTAAAAAGGTTTTAATTTAACCATCAGAAAATCCGAGCTGTTTTAACAAAAGGGTCGGATTTTCATTAAAGTCTATGAGGGGAAACTACCCTTCATTTTACAGAGTTTTTTTTAAATAAACCCAAAAAAATGCCCGAATAACCGACTGAAAACCGGGGCCGGGGTGGACAAACCCTACAGTATCATAAGGGGCCCTTTTGCAAAAGGGGAAAGCTTTTTAGAGTTTTTCATTTTTGTACATAGGGGGGAGTTAATTTTAAAAAATTTAGATTATTGGGGATAGAGGGGAGGGATTATAGGGAGTTTATAAACTTGCACAAGAGCAGTTTATATAATATATTCCTTTTTACAAAGGAGGCCCGAATTATATAGTTATAATTTTTTGTTTCATGGGGAACAGTAAATATATTAGGTTTTTTATTCCCTTTTACCCTAGAGGGCAGTATTATATTAATTTAAATTTTTGTACATATTTGGGGAGTATTATAAGTTATTTCCCCTTGGAAAATAGGAGGCCGTATTTATAGTTATTTTCCCCCCTTGGGGGATAGGGAAACCTATTATAGTAGTTATCCCGGGACAATTTGGAAGGGATATTATGTAGTTAACCTCTTTGGACATAGAGGGAGGTATTAAAGTATTTTTCCTCTTTGGGCATAGAACAGTAATTTTAGTAAGTTAAATTCTTTTTACATTTGGGGGCAGTATTTTAGTAGTTTTATTCTTGAAACCATGGGGCAAATTTTTTTTTGTGTAAAACCCAAAATGGATACAATTTAATCCAAAAAAATAATTCCATCAGTACAAAACAAAAATTAAATACATTGTACTCACAATAAACAAAAGGGGAGCAAATTTAACAAAAAAGTCCCCAAACCTTTTTCCAAAAAAAAAAAACACAATACAAAAAAAATGTGGTTTATTTTCAAAACTGGAAAATATATTCTCCTTAATTTTTTCCACTCTCCGGTTTTCCCTTTCCCAATCCCCTATTTGTTCATATCTGGGTGAAAACGGTTCACAATCAGAATAAGAACCCATCCTACCTAAACCCCCTGTCACCACATCCAAAATCTTTAAAAGGGCCCTCCTTTTCTTGAGGAGGGCATTCTTTTGGGTCCCCCAAACAAATTTTTCCACCATGGCTTCAGTTTCCCAATCTAGCTTCCCCGTCAGAAAGGACAAATATAACTTTTTGGGTAGAAACCCTCGGGCCCTTAAAACCCTTTTTTTCAAAAACCCCCCCTTTTCCCACTAAAAAAATTTTTTGGGGCAAGATCCATTCCTCCTCAGGGTTTTTGGATGGGTTTTTTTTTTTTTTTTCCCTTTCCCCTTACTTTAAATTGGGCCTTTCTCTCTGACGTTAGATACTGGGCCCAGAGTAGAGGTGCTATCTGGGTTCTGGACATCCTGCCGCCTCCTCCATTCTTCCCTCCCATAATCTCTGCCCGGGGGTTGGTCTGGGGGTTGGGCCCCCTGTCCGGGTGGGGGTTTTGGGGTGGTCAACAAAAGGGCCCCCCTCCTCCAGGGCATCTGGGTTTTTTTAATTTTTTGGGGGCCCCCTCCCAGGGAAACCTTCAACAGGGAAATCCCGCATATTTATGCCCAAAGGGGGAAGGGCGAACCCTAAAGGGGGAAAAAAAAATTCCCCTTTCCCCCCCCCAAATTGCAAACCTGGGTGTTCTGGGCACATGCACCCCCCATGGGGGCCCCCCTCCCCCCCCCCCGGTTTAAAACGTGCAGACATTTGCAAAATTGGGGAGCCTTCCCAAAACTTAAAAAAACACTTTCCATTTGGGTTTTACCAGCGTAGTAGCAGACGCCCTTTCCCCGGTGGGGGAAAATTTTGCTGCTGACGCAGCTTTAACTAGGGCCTTTCCCCCCTCCAGTCCGACTTTCCAAACCTCCCCCTCCCCTGGTTTTTGGGATTTCCCCTTATTTCCGGTGCCAGCATCCAAAGGAACGGGGGGGATTATCATTTTTACCCCCAAAAGCATCAAAACTAAGTATTTTCCCCCCTAAATTTTAATTTTTAAAAAGGAGGGAAAATGGTTTGTTAAAAACAGGTTTTTTAAAATGGGGTTGTATATAGCGTACCTTTTTCCACAGCGGGGGAAGAGTGTTTTTTTGAATCCCCTTTAATGAAAAAAAAAAACCCTAAAAAAATTTAAAGTGGGGAAAAGCGTCGGGGTAAGGGTGGGAAGGGGAAAGGGTTTTTTTTTCAAACCAAAAAAGTTAATTTTCTGTCAAAAAAACGGAGCCGCCCTTTTTTGGGGGGGAATACCCACTGACGATAGTTTCACAGTATGCGTATCAAACTAGGTTTTTTAAATGGGGAAATTTTTTTAGGGGGTTTTTTGTTGTTTTAATTTTTAGATTCCCCAGTAAAAAATTAAGTTTTAAACCGGGTTAAATTTTCAATGAAATAAATTGGGTTTAAAACCCCCTTTTTTATATAGGGAATTTTTAGTATTTCTCACACAGTAAAGGGGGTTTCACACAACAAACCCCCTACTGGGCAAGTCTTCTTTTTGGGGCCCTTTTTGCCTGAACCGGGCCACATTCCCCCTCCTTTTAAAGGGCCTTTGGGCCCCAAAACAAATAATTTGCATGAATGATTTTAACCTCGGGGTCCAGGCATTTCCAAGGGGGGGCATGACTACACCACTCCCCCTGAGGGAATGGTGGAAAGTTTGTGGGCTGCGACAACTGCACTAGGGGGCTTTTGCTACTCCCCCGGGGTTTAAATAATTTGGGGGGAAAGGGTTTCCTTTACAGTGGACGTACTGGGCCCCCCTTTAAACCCCCAACAACCTTATACTTCCCCAGTAACAGGACCCCTTTAACTGGAACCAAAAAACTGACCCTGGAAAATGGAACTAGCTTTCCCCCACAGATTTTCAACTGTAAACATTATCAGACACAGAGTCCTCAACAAGGGATCAGAACAGGCATGTCCCCCAATCAAAGCAGAAGTTCCTGTCACTGCAAGCTGCAATTATCCCCTACAGATAAACACCTGTGGGAAACCCGCTCTGCTGCTGCACAAAATCCTTCAGGGATGAGTTCCACAACCTCTGCAATGTGCTCTCTTCTGGGACTTTTTGGTGACGCTTTTTTCAGGGTTTCCTTCAGGTATGTGTCCATGCTGGTTTAATACTGGGCCCCTTGGGGCCCTTGGGGGCGGGTAGAAAATCTGACTGCCTGGCCCTTGCGTGCAAGGGGGTGAAGTTTTATTTCTGGGTGGACAGTTTACTGCTGGCTTTTTTTGGGGCAGGCAGGGGTCCCTGGTCTTGCTGCTGGTCAGGTGTTGCTGCGGATCCTGGTTGCTGATGGACACTTTTATGTACAGTTCTACCTCCTCACAGGGCAGGTTTGATGGTCGCAGTATGGGCTTTACATAGACTGCTGGGTGTTGCTTGTTGAAGCCTTAGGTGAATGTGTACCTGTGCTCTGTCCCTGGCGTTCAAACCTCTCCTGGTTCCTGTAGGTTTTCACCACATGTCCCAGTTGCTGCAGGACAGTGTCAATCTCCCTCACAGTCTCTGCGAGCTGTATGGCCAGTGACCCCAGCTTCTTGTCCATGAGGTTTTGTCTATCTGGGATGGGAGCCGTCATCTTATACATACAGTCTATTTTTTTCTGCAGTAGGACCTTGTTCTTCCTCAGGGTCTCCATTTTCCTCACTAATACAGGGATCTGGTCAGTCAGGTGTAGCTCAGAGGCTCGCTCTGCCCTATTACTGCGGGGCTCTGGAGGTTGCTGGCTCTGTACTGCTACTTCCGGGTCTTCACGATCCCTGGATCGGGGACTGGCTCCCAGGTTCTTTCCAGCTGCTGTATTACTGGCCCCCTGAAGCTTGCCGAATGCCTGATTTTTCTGAAGCTTCTTGCTGTTCACCAAAGCTTCTCACATCACTTACAGTACTGTTTTCTGTAACTGGGATTTTCAGGCCTGGATTGTGGAACCTGAGGGTTTACTCCCAGATTAGGCCGTGAAGCCTGGGCTTTGCTTGGCAAAGTTCCACACCCAGGGTGGCCCGCCCTGGGCTCTCTCCAGACATGAGGAGCACCACAAAACACAACCTCTCTCCAAGGAGGCAGTATTATAATATTTACATTATTGTGCATAGAATGCAGTTTTATAGTAGTTCTATTCTTGTACATAGGGAGCATTATTATAGTAGTTATATTCTTGTACATAGGAAACAGTATTAAATTAGTTACATTTGTCATGGGGGCTGGCGCGAGTGCCGTGGTGCCCCGCGGCCGTCCCCCTGCCCGCAGGGGGTCCGGCGCGGGTGCCGCGGCTCTCCGCGTTCATGCCCCCGCTGCCCAGTCCCTGGCACCAGTTCTCTTACCTGTCCACGCTCCTGTGAACGCTGCTCCTGCCTGTCACAGCCACCGCGCACGTACCCGCTGCTTAGGGCGCGCACGCGTCAGCTGGGCTGGATTTAAAGGGCCAGCGCACCATTTATTAGTTATTGATGGCCGCTGGTCCTATTTAAGGAATACGCCCCCAACACTCTTTGCCAGTTTGTTGGTGTGTGTTTAGTGAGTCTAGAGTGTTGGAAAGTCCTGTCTGATCATCCGTGTACCGCTACGTTTCCTGACCTTGCCTGTTTGCCGCCTGACCTGACCTTCTTCCTGTCTCTGACCACGAACCTCTGCCGCCCGTCCTGACCTCCTGCCTGTCCCTAACTACGCTTCTGGATTACGATTTTGTACCACGCATTACCCCGGCCGCCATTGCAAGCAAGTCACGTCAGGGATAGCGACCTGGTAGCCTCACGCCGCAGCAAGTCCATCCCGCTTTGCGACGGGCTCTGGTGAATACCAGGGGCTACTTAGACTCCGCTCCCTGGCGTGGCTTAACTATCATCGCTTGCGGTGGTCCAGCGAATCCACCGAACCCTAACAATATTCTTGTACATAGGGTAGTATTATAGTAGTTCTATTCTTGTACATAGGGGCAGTATTATAGTAGTTCTATTCTTGTACATAGGGGCAGTATTATAGTAGTTACATTCTTATATATGGGGCAGTATTATAGTAGTTCTATTATTGTACATAGGGGCAGTATTATAGTAGTTATATTCTTGTACATAGGAAACAGTATTATAGTAGTTATTTTCCTGTACATAGGGGACAGTAATATAGTATTATATTCTTGTATCTAGAGAGCAGTAGTATAGTAGTTATATTCTTGTACATAAGAGGCAGTAGTATAGTAGTTATATTCTTGTACATAGGAAACAGTATTATAGTAGTTATATTCTTGCACATAGGAGCAGTATTATAGTAGTTATATTCTTACATAGGGGCAGATATAGTAGTATATTACTTGTAACATAGGAACATAATATATTTATAATTCTTGTACATAGAAACAGTAAAATAAGTTAAATTCTTGTCATAAGGGCAGTAGTATATAGTTATTTTCTTGTACATAAGAGGCGTGTAAGTAGTTTATTTCTTGACATGAACGTATTAAAGTATTATAAATTCCCAAAAAGGGGGCAGTATATAGTATTTTATTCTTGGTAATGGGAGCATTTTAAAGTTTATATTCTCTACATAGGAGCAGTTTTTAAAGTGTTATTTTGTAAAAAGGGGCAATTTTTATTATGTAAACCAACAGGGATACAATCAATCAAAACAGTAATTCCATCAATGCTAAACAAAAAGTCAATACAATGTACAAAAAGTAAACAAAAGGGGAGCAAATTCAATGTAAAAAGTCCAAACCTGTTGGAGCAACAGAACTAAACACAATGCTAATAAAGAAATGTTTCATTTTTATACCTGACCTATATTTCTCCTTAGTTTTCCACTCTCCTGGTTCTTCCTAATCTCTATTGTTCATGATCTGGGTGACAACGGTTCATAGATCAGCATCAGACCCATCCTCCCTACCACCTGTCTCCACATCCAAATCTGACTGGTGGGGCCTCCTTTTCTTGGGAGGATCATTCTTCAGTTCCCCCTCTAGTTCTGCTTCAGCTTCCTCGTCAGATAGGACACTATATCTGTTGGATAGCACCATCGTGCCCTCACCCTTGTTCACCTTCTTTCCACCAGACAAGAGTTCATTCCTCCTCAGATTTTCGGTTGGATTTATCTTTTTTTCTTCCTCTTAGAGGTGCTAACTGGGTTCTGTACATCTTTCTCTGCCTGTTCCCCTCTATGACCCCTGCCCACGATTGGTCTGGTTGGTCACCTGTGTCAGGCTGTGGTTCTGGCTGGGTCAACAAGACAACATGCTCCAGGTCATCTGAGTCATCTGCCCCCCTCCAGTAAGCCCTCATCAGGGGAATCCCTGCAGATGTTATGCCAGGTGTTAGGGCAATCCCTATAGGGGTTACCAATCTCTCTACCCAAGTTGCATCTGATGTTCTGGCACGTGGCACTCACATGGCCCTCCTCCCTGCACAGGTTACACTTCACCATGGTGCAGACATTCGCTATTTTGCCCACCTTCGAATAACTTCAAAGAAACCCTCCCCTTCCCCAGCCGATGAAGAAGGAGTTTGGCAGATGGTGGGTGACATTACGTTGCTGACATAGCTTAACTAGGACCTTCCACTCTCCAGTCCAGGCACCATCCTCATCCCTGGTCTTAGTGAGGTCAGAGACAGGGTCACAGTGTCTCCTGAGCCAGGCTACAATGTCCTGGTAGAAAACAGCTTCATTCCAGAACATGATGGTGATATTTACTGTGTCTGGCCTAGGGATGGGAATGAAGCTGAACTTATTCCAGCCCTCTCCTGAAGAGACGGTGGCCATGGCGTGGGTTTTTGACCACCTGCCCTAGTCATTGATCTCAGAAAATGGCATAGCAGAGCAAATTTAAAAAAATAGAGAATGTTTGGATTTTTTTAAAGGTAGAAAATAACAAATACCCTACACATTTGGTATCACCAGAATCACAGCAGCCTGCAGAATAAATACAACATATCAATTATACTGAAAGGTGAACAAAATCCCACAAAAATTGCATCATTATGTTTTTTTCTGATTTCTCTCCGAATATAATTTTTTTCCCCCCGATAAATTATATGGTATGGTTAATGGCTCCCATAAAACTATGTAGGCTGAAAACCAAAAAAGTTATGGCTTTTAGAGGACTGGGAGGAAAAACTGAATGCAATGAGAAAAAAAAACGTAGTTGTTAAGGGGTTAATGCAGAACAGAACAGGTCCTCCAGAACAGTCACCATCTTTGTAATAACTGTAGTCTGTCCAAAAGGTGAGGGCCCTAAAAAAGGAACTTCCCTCCCTCTGTTTACCCAGAATTCCCTAACAGGGTATATGAGGATGGGTGTTGAAAACTAAACTCACAATTCACTGACATGTTGTATGACTATGGGATTTCTAAACCAGGCAACTAATTTTATGAAAATCCCTGTCCAATAGTGCTGCATTACTCATCAGAATAGGAGGATAAACACGTACAATGTGAATGAGTTATTTCATGTTTTGCACAATATATTTTTACTCTGGGATAGATAAATAGAGTCAATGGTCTCGCTTCTAGACTCGAAGATATTTTCAGTACTATGGCAACCGGAATCTAGAGAACAATAAAAAAACAGACAGCGTACTTTCATCACTGGGGTCTATAAGGTCAAATCTACTGTATGCTCTGTTGTCTATGTCTTGCTTAATATTTCTTTATTAATACATAAATTAAAAAATAATATGTCCATGACTGGCACAGGCTTGAGAAGACCACATAATTAAGTTGGTACTGCACGCAAGCAGAGAATCTTTAAGCGACATATCAACCCCCTTCAGGTCACAGCTATTTGCTTATTTTTAGTTTTCTTTTTTTTCCTCCTATAACTTTTTTATTTTTCCGTCTTTATTTTTTGACATAGCCATATGAGGGATTGTTTTTTGTTTTTTTGTGGGACATGATGTACTTTTTAATAGTGCCATTGGCCATAACATATAATGTAGTTGGAAACCTCCCAAAAATTCAATGTGGGGTGTCACATGAAAATAAGTCAAACCTTGAATTTTGAGTCGTTCGTGTCAAGCCCCGATTCGAGCTTGAATTCAAATCCATTAAAATCAATGGGAGAAGATGTCAGGTTAATTTTTATACCTATACAGGTGAGGAGGAGCTGAAATTAGCATCCATAACAGTAAACTTGATACGTGGAACAACTTAGTGAGGCAAATTTGGCAATTCCTTTCAATGGCTAACAGAAAAGATGAGGACAGCTTGGGGGCGTAGCTATAGGAGGTGCAGTGGACTACATTAGGCGGCATTACCAATGTTGGCACGAGGAACTGCCTTTGAGGAACAAGATTTCCAGTTCGATCACATTAGGCGGCAGTACCATTGGTAGCAGTGAGAACATGGCAGTGGGGAACATGGAGGTTCCAGTTCGACCACGTTATGCGGCAGTACGATTGGCGGCAGCAAGAACATGGCAGTGGGGAACATGGAGGTTCCGGTTCGACAAGATTACGTGGCATTACCATTGGTGGCAGCGAGAAAATGCCAATGAGGAACATGGAGGTTCTGTTTGACAAGATTAGATGGCATCACCATTGGTGGCAGCGAGAACATGGCAGTGGGTAACATGGAGGTTCTGGTTCCACCACATTAGACAGCAGTACCATTGGTGGCAGCGAGAACATGGCAGTGGGGAACATGGAGGTTCCGGTTCGACAAGATTGCACAGCAGTACCATTGGTGGCAGCAAAAACATGGCAGTGGGGAACATGGAGGTTCCGGTTCGACAAGATTAGGCAGCACTACCATTAGTGGCAGCGAGAACATTGCAGTGGGGAACATGGAGGTTGCTGTTCAACAAGATTAGGCGGCACTATCATTGCTGGTAGCGAGAACATGGCAGTGGGGAACATGGAGACTCTGGTTTGACCACATTAGGCGGCAGTACCATTGGTGGCAGCGAAAAACAGGGCAGTGGGGAACATGGGGGTTTCCCAGTTACAAACACACATTAGGTGGCAGTACCATTGGTGGCAGCGAGAACATGGCAGTGGAGAACATGGAGTTTACGGATCGACAAGATTAGGCGGCAGTACCATTGGTGGCAGCAAAAACATGGCAGTGAGGAACATGGAGGTTCCAGTTCGACCACAGTAGGTGGCAGTACCATTGATGGCAGCGTGAAATGAAAGGGGAACATGGAGACTCTGGTTTGAACACATTAGGCGGCAGTACCATTGGTGGCAGCTATAACATGGCAGTGGGGAACATAGAGGTTCCCTTTTGACAAGATTAGATGGCACTACCATTACTGGCAGGGAAAACATGGCAGTGAGGAACATTGAGGTTCCAGTTCGACCACAGTAGGTGGCAGTACCATTGGTGGCAGCGAGAACATGGCAGTGGGGAACATGGAGACTCTGGTTTGACCACATTAGGCGGCAGTACCATTGGTGGCAGCGAGAACATGGCAGTGGGGAACATAGAGGTTCCATTTTGACAAGATTAGATGGCACTACCATTACTGGCAGGGAAAACATGGCAGTGAGGAACATAGAGGTTCCGGTTCGAAAAGATTAGGTGGCATTACCATTGCTGGCAGCGAGATTATGGCAGTGGGTAACATGAAGGTTTCGGTTCGAACACATTAGGCAGCAGTACCATTGGTGGCATTGAGAACATGCCAGTGGGGAATATGGAAGTTCCGGTTCGACCATATTAGGCGGCAGTTCCATTGGTGGCAGCAAGAACATGCCAATGGGACACATCGAGGTTCAGGATAACAGGACTTATTTGGTGGTAGTACAGGTGGAGGCATTTAAAAACTAAACATTTGGAGGGCTACAAGGAGGAGGTGTAAGACATGTATGCAGTGCACATCAACGTCATAAAAGGTGTAATATTTCAAAATAAATTCAGCCATAAGCCTTGTAAATCTAGCTGTTGGCAGCAGTAGAATACAATTTGTAGAAGCAGCAGGCACAGGAACTACAGACATGAGATGTAGTTCAGTTTAAATGTGTATTTCACATTGTCCAGAAGACATGCTACGGTTTACTAGTCAGTGACATCCACGCTTAATTCATTTTGATAAATGTCAAATGATCAACATTGTCAGTTATCACCCCGCCAGCTGTGCTGAAGGTGTGTTCTGAGATAACACTGGCTGCTGGACAGGATAAAACTTCTATGGCGTGTCGAGCAAGCTCAGTCCATTAATCCAGTTTGGACACCCAGAAGTCAAATGGGTCCAGACCAAGTCCAAAAAACATCGGTGTTGAGCCGCAGTTAGTCATGGACCATGGTTTTAAGACAGTCTTTGTGTGTCTGAATTCTGTCCTACCTTGCAGGCATTGGTGAGGAGGTAAACATCAATTGCAAAATGTCACCCAGTAGGGTTCTGCCACACTGCCTGCTGCTGCTGCGATTACTTTCCATTCTACTGCTGGCATGTTGCTGACGTTGTCCACCGTGACATTAGAATTTGAAGAAGACACAAATGATGTCTCGAGTTGGTCAATGATCACTGTCTCAAAACCCTGCATTCTACTGTCAACGTCTGTGGGTTGAAGGAAATTGTTCACTTTTGTCTTGTAACGCGGATCAAGGAGGGTGGCCACCCAGTAATCGCTGTACAATTTTATTGCCTTGATGCCTCATCCTCCTCCACTTCCTCATCCTGACCGTCACCAGAGCCCTGGCTAGCCTCTCTGAGCCTACTCTGTGAGCTGAACTGCCGTCCTGAACCTGCTCTCGAACCACCGCCCAAAGAAGACATATACAATTGTGAAACAGTCGGGTCTTCTACATCCTCCGGCGAGTAAGGCTCTGTGTCTACCTACTCCTCCTCCATCACTCCTTGGACCTGCTGCCGCTTGTTCCAGTGAAAATATAACCACAGTGGGCATGCTGACAATGCCATTGTCCTGACTGACCATTTTGGTGGCCTCTTCAAAACTGTCAAGGATGGTGCAGAGATCCTTCATCTGGCTCCACTCTCGACGGATCAACAACTTGAGGTCTACAACACTGCTAGTCAGGCCATGTGACATTTCATACTGCATAATGACATTATGCTGCATAATTGCCACAATTGCTGGAGCATGTGGAGAGTGGAATTCCAACGTGTTGCCACATCACATATCAGACAGTTGACGGGGAAGCCCAGATGACGCTGCAATACTGCCAATCGTGCTGAAGCGGAGCGAACCCGGGGAAAGGGAGCTAAGACCTGAGTTTTCCCTCGAAAAGTCAAAAACCCGGATAGCGCTTGAAAAATTTTTCTTCTCCCGGTTAATGAGTGGTGCCGGGCAAGTAAGGCAAGGTGTGTAAGGGGCAGCAAGGAGATTTTTCCTTTTGTCACACCCCCCTTTGCCTGGGCAGGTTTTACACCAGCCACTGGTCGGTCGGGTTTGTCAGAGCCCCACAGCTCTTGCCTTGTGTTGACGGTCCCCAAAGCCCCAATTAAATTTTGAGAATTTTTTTCTCTTGGCACGGTGGTTTTACCCGCAGGTTGGGGACTGGACACTGCCCCAAACCCCCAAAATTTTGGAAAAGTGTGGTCGAGACCCATCCCCCAGAGGCAGTCTTAGAGATGGGCAATTGTTTTAAACGAAGTGGAAATTCATTTAAAAAATTTCAAAAAAAACTTGGTTCTGAACGAAGCGAAGTTTGGGGTATTTCGGGGAAAAAAAGTGTGCTTTTGTTGAAAAAATGGCCCCGAGCCAGGGTTACATGGGGCAAAAGCATCTGGGAGGAAAAGGGCATAGCCTGCATGCTTGCAGAGAGAACCCAAATCAGAGAGGGCGGGTTCTGGGGACGTCACGCATATTAAGTACGGGCGCGAGCTGGGGCTCTACGCTCTCACTGTATGCGGGAAGGTGGCCGCGGCTGTTTGTTCTAAAGAACTGATTTTTTTACAGCGTTTTTTGGGGGGGTGTCTCAGCTTTCCAGAGACGTTCTCTTAAGTTTTTTTCTAATTTTTTGGGGTATTGATCGAAATCCAGGTGCGTCCATGCAGCTGCATTACATTTAAATTTCCTATCTGCCACAGCCATGAATACCCAAGGGTGACTAAGCCGTTCCTGTTGTTTTAATTTTTAAAGAAACAGGTTTTTCAATACAAATCCCACTTCTTTTTGGTGCTCAATTTTTGGCGAATTTTCATCCGGGTTAATTAACGTTTTTATTCGCTTGGTGCCCCAAGAAACCGTCTTTTTTCCACCGCAAAAATATACATTTTTCCTGAGCCTAATTTCAAAGAAAAGGGTTTAAATTAAAATTTTATCCTTGTTGTGAGGGTAAAAAAACACGCATTGTAACACAACAAAGCTGTAGTTTGGGGTGGCTAAATTTTTTGGCGCAATTTTTACATCCAGGGGCAAATTAAGCGTTGTTATTCGCTGTGGGACCCCCAAGAAACCCCCATTTTACCCCCCAAAAATTTTAAATTTTTCCTGTAGCCTAAATTCACAAGCAAAGGGTTAATTACAATTTTATCTCTTGTTTGTGGCGTAAAAAACACGCATTGTAAACGCTACAAAGCTGTTTTGTGGTGGCTCATTCTTTGGGCGCAATTTAATCCGGGGGTTTAATTTTAAGCGTTTTTATTCAGCTGGGGTGCTCCAAGAAAGCCATTTTCACTCCCCAAAATATTACTTTTTCCCTTTTTTTGGGTTAAACTTTAATTCCCCCAAAAACAAGCCCAAAAAAGAAATTTTTTTCCAATTTTTTTTTCTGGGGTTTTTTTTTTTTTGGGGGTGGTTTTCCCGTATAAAAAAACAAAAAAAGGAAAAAATTTTTTTTTTTTAATCCAAGCCCTACAAAGCTGTATTTGGGTGGCTCAATTTCTTTGGCCAATTTACATCCAGGGGTTAATTAAGCGTTTTATTCGTGTGTATCCAAGAAACCCCCATTTTCACCGCCAAAAATATTCATTTTTCCTGTGCCTAATTCACAAAAAAAGGTTAATTCAATTTTATCTCTTGTTGTGGGCGTAAAAAACGCATTGTAACACGCTACAAAGTTTTTTTAAAGGGTTTGGGAAAGGGTTTTTTGGTTTGGTTTTTCCCCCAAAAATTTCCCCTTTTTTTTTTTTTTGGCCCGGGGAAAAAAAATTTAAACCAAATTTTTTCCAAGGGTTAATGGGGAAAAGTATTTTCCTGCAGTTGCACTCTAAAAGAAACTTTCTTTTTCACCGCCAAGAAGAATTCTGTAGCTTTTTTATACCCAAAAGGTTAATTAAGCCTTTACATTCAGTAAAAACACAGGTTTTTAAACGGCACATACAAGTCAATTTTTCCTGCCCATTTGTGGAGCGCAATTTTTTTCCAAGGGTTCCCCAAGCTTTTAGGGGTTCTTTTGGAGAAAATAAGGGTGTGTTTTTATCAATACAATATCTTCATCAAACGGTCCTGTACATTTTTAGAACAAACAGTATTTTAGAAAAAGGGGGCGGGCTCTTGCCTGCAAGTGGCAGAGGCACAAAATTTTCCTGGAGCAGGTCGCAGCACAGCAGGGGAACGCAGAGGGGTCACTCGGTGGGGCCAAATCCCCTGTCATCTAGCGCCTGTGTGACTAGAAACCCCAAAGGGTTTTGATTGGTTGACTGGTACCCACTTCCTCCCAGATGAATCTGACAACCCCACCCAGATCAGTGGGAAAAGTCAGCCAAAACCCTTAGTTGGCAGGGCCCGGAGCGGGTCAGCGGCCCTCACTTCCCTCAACCCCACCTCTCCCCCACCCGGGTTCCCCTCAGCCGAGATTACTATGTGTTCGGGGCTCAGCGCCACATTTACGGGATGAACAATTTGAGGGGGGGCAGTAGCAGTACTTGGAGCGAAGAAAATGGGGCCAATATCCCCTGTTCTTGCAGTGGCGGAAAAAGATAGATGTTAAAGGGGGGCAGGGGGTATGTTGTGGGGGGTCACCCCTCTGCATACCAAGCCCCGGTGATGAGGACAGCAGGAGATGAAAAAAAAAAAAGATGATGATGTACCGCCCGCATTTGGGAGCCGGGTGAGGAAAGGGGGTTCATCATCGTCGGAGAAGAGGGTAGCTTGGCGTCAGGCAGCAGCGCAGCCAGAAAGGGGGTCTGTCCCGTGAGTCAGCGGGGATAGCGCAGGTGAGGTCGGGAGCCAAGCGGCCACGGGGTAAAAAACCGCTTCCAGGTCCAAGAAAGTAGCGGACAGGGGCTAGAGAGGCAGCGGGGGCGTAGCACTCAGTGCGAGCTTGGCGGAAAAACCCATATCGGCGGTTTTGGCAGTTCTTTGCTAAACCCGGTGAACCCGAATAGGGTATAGTAAAATTCTTAAGCAGAAAGTGAAGCGTGGCAGGGAGCAAACTTTGGCCCCAGGGCCCTGGTAAAACACATCAGCGTCACCACCGGGGCCTGGGGAAACGGGTCGTTTTGTGGCCCACCCTGCCCCCGCGCAACAGCACCCGCAGCAGCGCCTGGCAGCATGCCATTGCACCCAATAAAGGCCCCACCACCTTGAAAAGGGAGCTGTTTTCTTTGACATCATCTCCCGGTCAGAGTCTGCCCCTCGTACTCATGGCGCCAGCAGTCGTTCAGCGAGGGATTGAAAAAGAGACAACGTATGCGTCCAACCACCTAAGGTGCAGCAGTGACCGTGCTCCTGCCCAAAGTTGTTGGTACTGCAGTCCCTCCCTTTCCAAATGGTGGACTCTGAAAACGTTAGAGAACAAAATGGCTTGGGCCGAGCCGAAGGGGAGTTTTCCAACCCGTAATTCTTTTCAAAAAAAGGCAGTACCAGCATTCAAAAAAATATGTAGAAAAGAAGGTGGGCCAGTCCTTGAGCTTTCTTTTGTTCCAAGGTGCAGGAAACGGGGGCCCTTTGGAGCGTAACTACGGTCAGGGCCATTCAGTCCTTTAGGGTGAATGTGCTTCCCGGCCCCGGCACACCAAAAACTTGAACAGGGGGAAAGCCCTTTTCCTCCGTTTCAAATGCGCTCCTCGCCAAAAGTCCGCCTCCCCCTCCTCCACCACCATCTTTAGCCCTCCACAAATATGCTCCCATACCACTGTGTAGGGCACAGCGGGGTTTACGCGTTCTACACCTGGCTTTCGGCGAACGAAGTCAACAGGGGAGGGAACTGCTCCGCGCTGCGCAAGAAAAGATGTGTGGCTTTTTTTGCGCCAACTGCAAAACGGAAACCCTGGTGACGGGGCAATGGGGGAACATGGTGTCCGCGCTGCCAGGGGGGTGGTCCCTGCGCCCTGCATGGGGAAATGTTCAATCATTTTGAAAAGGGTTCCCGAAATCTTCCCCCGATCTTCAGAAGATTCTGAAAATGGGCCCGGGGAAAAAGTGCAGCATTCATCCATTCCTCAAAACCAGGAACCCCTCCTTGAGTTGCAGGGGGGCAGAACGGCCTCCCCCAACAACTCTGATTTTGCGATATTTCCCCCCGTTGGAATTCCACCCACATGTTGGACCGGAAAAAAAGGCCATTAACGATTTTTTGATGTTCCGCGGGCGGAAGTACTCCCTGTGTTTTCTTTGATGTCGCCTGGCACCATGCTGCACCGGTTTTTTGGGCCATTCGAGGAGGCCCGTTATTTTGTTTTCCCGGGTTTCGGGATGAATTTAAAGTCTTCCACTGCTTCTGTCCTGGAAACAGTGCTGAAAAATTGTCTGGGCAGGGGGGGGGAGAGTGGCGACTCATCTCGCGGGCCAATGAGTCCGGTGGGGACTGAAATGGAGGTGGAAGGGGGAGGAGGAATTGGAAACAGAAGCATTGTCTGGTGAAATGATGGTTTTCTACCCAGGTGACAAGAGAGGAGGCAGGGGCAGCTGGGGAGGTTTGATGGGGATGAGGAAGGGAGATGCCCGCAAGCACCGTGGCGTTTTCGTGGGATGGGGGAAGGGAGCCCCTCGGGGTCACTTGTGCAGAGGCCCCCAGCTGCTTTTTTGCCTGGCTAGTGACGCCGAATAGTCAGCATCCGGCAGAGGGATGACTTCTGGGTCTCCACCCTATTGGACCCTCGCTTACGGCCAAAATGGGAGCCTTTTTCCCCCCTATTGAGAGGGGGGACAAAACTCAAATTCAGGGAAAAATCCTCCGTAGTCAGTTGGCCGCTGCCTAGTGCGGCTCGTTTTTCCCCCTTAAGGTTCGACGGGGGGGTTCTTCCGTCACGTTTCTCTGCCCCCCCTGCCGGGGGAAGGGGGGGGGTCGGAGCAGTACCCTCCTTTTTACAGCAAAAAAACTGGAGTAGATGAGCAGCTTTCCTTTTACCCCCTAGTGAGGAGGGCATCGCCAGCGCCCCGCCGCCAACCCGAGGAGCCCCTTAAAAAACGGTGGGGGCCCCACTTGGAAAGCCTCTGGCCCACCCCCGTTAGAAGATCCCCCTGGATATAGGCCCGCCAAATGGGTGTGTGGCCCAACTTGCCCCGGGTTTTCGGGAGAGGGTGTCCTCCCCCGGGCCCGAAAATGGGCACGACGGGGGGGTTCATGCGGCGGGGGCCTCGTTTCCCCCAAGGGAACCCCGGGTGTCCCGGGAAAGTGGAACGACTGACCTTTTTCAAGTGAACAGACGGGGTTTTCCCACACCAAGCCTTAGGCGCAGACTACATCAGCCATGACGCCCCACCCAAAAAGTGAGAAATGAGTCTGGGTTCAAAAATACCTGCCCCAATATTTTGATGCCCCCACCCCCCTGTTTCCACAAATTCTGACGTTTCTCCCTCTGCCACCCAAACCCTCTTTTCCAGGAGGTATTGCCAACCCCCCCCACACCTTTTCATTGTGCCACTGTTGACCCCATGCTGTGCGTGGTGTGCCGTGACCTCAATTGTCATTGTGCCTGTTTGGGCCTCATGCTGCGTGTGGGCTGCCTTCCATGGACCCCCTTCACCCCCCCTTGTATTGTGCCAGCCCCGACCTCATGCTGCTGCTGGGCTGCTGCCGGTTTTGGAACCTTTCCACCCTTTTTACCCCCGGTAATTGTGCCACTGTCTGACCTCATGCTGCTGCTGTGGCTGCTGCCCCTGAAATACCACCTGTCCATTGTGGGGATTGTTTTTTCCCCTAAATGTGATTGGGGCCCCGCCCGCCCCGTGCTGGTACCCCCCAAAATGTGTCATTGTCCCCCTTGTGGCCTACTCCCGTTTTTGCCACCTCAGAATGTATTTGCACTGCTGACCTCATGCTCTGCTGTGGCTGCTGCCCTGACCCACATTGTCATTGTCCCCCCCTTTTACCTAACTCCTGTTTGCCAACTCCAATGTCATTTGCCATGTGGACCTCAAGCTGGCTTTTGGTGCTGCCGTGACCTACAACTTGTCAGTGCCACTGCTGCCCATGCTGCTGGTGCTGTGCCCTGGCCCCCCCCCCCCCCATTTTATTGTGCCCCTTTTGACTCATGCTGTGCTGTGGTGCTGACTGACCTACACACTGTGTCATTGTCCCACTTTGTGGCCTATTCCCGTTTTTTACACCCCCAGAATTATTTGCCATGCCTGACCTCATGCTGCTGCTTGGCTGCTGCCGTGGACCACAACTCTGTCTTGTGCCACTGTCTACCTATGCTGCTGTTGGTGCTGCCGTGACCTACACACCTGTCATTGTCCAATGTAACTCGCGCCTTTGGTGTGCCGGCCACCCACACTCGTTTGGTCCCTGTCACCCAGGGGCGGTGGTGCTGGGGACCACCACTGGTAAGGCCCCCGTTACCCAGAGGCCCGGGGGTGCTGCCGGGGACCTCACACCTGCTTTTGGGCCCTGCTGACCCGCCGGGGTGCGCCGGATCCACGCTTGTCCCATCTTGCCCTTATTCCGTTTTTGCACCCCCAGAAAACAGGAAATCTGACCTATCGCGGGGCCGGCCGGACCCAAAAAATCGACCGAGTTCAAAGGGGCCCAAGCGTTTTTTCCACTGTCCGCCCCTGCTTTCAGGTTTAAGCCCCCAGTTCTTTGGTCAGTTTTGCCCTCAAGGGCCCCGTAATTTTAAGTGAAGCGATTTCTAAGAGGGCGGGTATTGGGTGCCCAAAAAAACAAACTTGGGAAAAAAAACCAAACTCCCCGCTTTTTTGAGGCACAAGTTCAAGCAACCTGGCCGGACCCGGAAGAGCGTTTTTTTTATTGCCCCAAAAATTGGAACGGGAAAAGCCGAAAATCGGCGGGAACGAAAGAACGGGAAATTCCCCACTCAAACTTTTTACATCAAATTTCCCCCCCGTGGCATCAATGGCGTTTGCCCGCCATGTTCGTCCAAACCATAAGGCTTGTTACCAGATGCAGAACAGCTGGGGGATCATTTTGCAAAAGGCCGGGGCCAGGGCAGGGGACAGCTTTTTTGGGGAAAGAAAGGGGCCTGCTGGCATTGAAGGGGGGCATGGGGGGGGCCAGGGCCAGATTGGGCGGGAACCATCCGGTCCACCAAGGGGGGGGAAAGCAACTTTCCAAACCAACAGCCCGGGGCAAATGCCAACCTGCAAAACCCCAAATATGATAAACCCCTTAACAAAGGTGCACTAAAACAAACCGCGAAATGGCGCAAAACTTTTTTTTCTGCCCCAAAAATAGCATTTTCTTTGGGCCCAATGGCCCAAAAAAGTTCTCTTGCCTGCAAAACAACAACCTCTTATATGGCTAAGTAAAAAAAAATGTTTTGGCTCTTGGAAGGCAGGATGTTAAAAACAAAAAACAAATATCTGAAAATAGCTGTGACCTGAAGAAGAGGTAAAACACTTAGGGCGACATGGCCCGCCAGGAAGACGTGACATGTCCCTTCTTTCTCCTGGTGCATATTGTACGCCAGGGAAATTGTCGATAAATTATAGCACTTAATGAGAGCTATAAATGACCGTATTTGCAGGGCATAATTTGCAGCACAATTATGCCCCAAAGTACGCCCCGCAAATAATTTTTATTCTTTTTTTTTGGAAGGATTTTTACAGGCAGAATCCGCCCCCAAAAAAGCATCAGAAAATGCTGTGTGAACGTCCCCTGACAAAGACAAGCCAATGACTTTATTTTCCCTTTGGTGGCACTGCAGGAAAATGAACACTTACTATGCAGTTTCACCCTAGATTTTAAACTGATCATTGGGTGGGTCGCAGCAGGGGGACACTTGTTGCTAAGGGACCCATCTAAGTGCTGATTGTCAAAAGTGGACAACATCGTTTTGAGAATATGTTCCAGAAAACTTTTTTGTCTCTTCAGTTGGAAGCTGCAGTAGCAATAAACTGCCACAGGTAAGGCCTCGTTCACACGGCTTATTTCGCCGCGTATTTGCCGACGGATTGACGATCGTCAATCCGTCGGCAAATCAGTCAGAAACAAGTCACAGCCTATTTTCTATTGATTTCAATAGAAAATAGGCTCGTCGTTCACCACGACGCGTATTTCCGTGCGGATTGCCGCCGCGGATTGACGACGGCAATTCGGACGGAAAAAACAATATGCATGTCAATTATTTACGGACGGATTCACCACCTTCAATGACTGGAGATGGTGAATCCGTCGGGAAATCAGTTACAAATACGTGCCACACTTAGTGGCACTTATTTGCAACTGATTTTCAACTGATTTCAGAACGTATTTACGATCGGCAATCCGATGTAAATACGTTCTGAAATAAGCCGTGTGAACATAGCCTAAGGCTCCATGCACCTTCCCATGTGGCCAGGGAAGTCAAAGGGTTAAAGCCGAACCCCGCAGTTTTTCACACTGACACCATGAAGCCAGATATCAGTGCAGAGGCTAACTCCATTGGAGAGACCCACAGCAAACCCATTGCTGTGGGGAAAAAGACCCCGAACGATAAGTGTACCTATCTTTTATAACTTTCAAATCTGACCCCACCCAGGTGTTTCTATGATTATTCCCGCCAAGGCCTTCGAGTAGCTGCAAATGGTTACATTTCTGCAACATATCACACCTGGACATGACTCACAGACATGCTCAGAAGCTAGTGGCTGCACACAGGGGTGAAATTCTAGAACATTTTCAATGCAATGATATTAGAAAAACAGTCCAAATAGCAAATCACATTATAAAACATGATTAAAACTTTTATCCCTTTAGTAGTGTGTTGTTCCATAAACTCCTGCACACTCCCTCACTAAAACAAAAGTTGTCCTCAGCTCTGCTGTAGCAAAATGAGGAAAATATAAAACAGTATAAAACCTTATCAAATATACTTTTTGATTCAGACAGTGATATAGAATTCTTCTTTAGCAAAAATCTAAAGAGACAAAATAATATCACATTAAAAGTGTGAAAAGACATATCAGTAGTGCAATAACATCCACATACATGGGGAAAATCTCAAATCCTACATTGAAATTGTCCATGTTGGTGGGGAATGGTGACATGGACAGGGGAAACGTCCATGACTTAAACTAGGGATGGGACAAAAGGGATAAAGTCCTTGGGGCTCTCAAAGAGGGGTAGGGTCCTTTTGCAAGAACAAGACAGTAGACCCGTGACAAAAATACCTGTAGCTCAGATTTATTAGAGTTCTTGTAGGCATATTTAAGAGCACAAGAATGCTAAGTATCGTACTTAAACCTATAAAGAAAACATTAACACACACATCTCTGGAATACAAGTAGCTCTTATAGTCACCCATATATGCGAGTATTAGGAAAAGCACATGAACGTTCAAATAGCATAACAGAAGAGGGGTACCGTACCCGTCTGTTAGCCAAATGAAAGGACATATACATCTCCACACAACCTTACAATTTTTAAATCACAGTAATCACAGATAATGTTTCTTTTTTATTCCTTCTCTTTCTGGTGTGCTTACAACTTTTATAGTATACACCACTTCACTTAATTCCAGAAACTCAACAACAAAACTCTGTAACTGATCTTATAGCTGTATACTTAAACAGCTTATACAGCTCAAACTACAAAGCATCACACACAACAAAATCCTTAAAGTACCGGACTGTTGCAACAAGGAGCCTTATCAAACTCCAGGTGATCCGTACTTAACTCCTAAGATACCAGACTTATACAACAAAGAACCTTCTCAAACCCCAGATGATCTGGGCAAAATATCCTAGAAAAGGACAAGTGTTGAGCCAGGCTAAAAGCAAACTGGACATCAACAATATGAAGTCTTTTTGAGGACATGCCCACCTCATAATGCACAGTAACATTATTAAGCTGCTGAACCTAGAGCATTCTCTCCCTATTATATACTTTTTCCTTTTGATATACCTCAAATGTTCCAAATTATTACCTCATAATAGGACAATGTAACTCCAACCTTCGTGTCAAAGCAAGCGCGGTACAACTCTCTTCATACTCCAATCCTGATGGGGATAGTAATACCGTAGAAAAGCAAACACATTACACCTGTTTAGCATTCCAAATTTTTCTTCTAGCAGCACTGACTTACACCAAAACATACATTGTCAGCTTATAAATTTATTTCTCCCTCATAAATCCTACAAACAGCACTTATACACTATAAAACATTTTAAACCTTGTTCTGCCACTTTTTTTTAGAAATCAAAATCTTCTAGCAACTTCTTTGAAATACCTCTTAAAACATTATAAAACGTTTGCATAGTAAAACATATTTTTGCATATTTCTCTTCTATGAGCTACGTCAATGTCAATGTCAGACGTGCATATAACTCTCATCATACACAGAGGAAGATTGGGGGAAGTGATTCCAGCTGAAACACTCGCAGCATATTAAATTTTCTTATGCTTTCACACCATGATAGGTGCGCATAACTCCTAGTAAATAAACCGATGATGGGAAGAGTAACTTTCAACCGAAAGCACTCAGACAAGACATGACAAGACCATTACTTGGATGATGGAAGAACAGGTCCATCATACTCTCTGAGATTGGATGGGTACTCTGGTGTAAAGCCAAACCCTGCAGTTGTTCGCACTGACACCCTGAAGGTGGATATCAGTGCAGAGCCTAGTTCCCTTGGAAAGACCCACAGCAAACCCACTCCTGTGGAAAAAAAGACCCAGAATAATAAGTGTACCTATCTTTTATAACCTTCTAATCTGACCCCATCCTCTGGTGTTGTTATAGTTACTCCTGCCAAGGCCTCATGTAGCTACAAATGGTAACATTTCTATAACACATCACACCTGGACATGACTCACAGGCATGTTCAGAAGCTCCTGGCTGCACACAGGGATGAAAAAGAGGTCAATTCTAGAACATTCTCAATGCAATGATATTAGAAAAACAGTGCAAATAACAATTCACATTATAAAACATTATTAAAACTTTTATCCATTTAGTAGTGTGTTGTTCCACCAACTCCTGCATGCTACACATGCAGCCTGCCCTCTTCAAGCATCAATGGGAGTCCTCCTTACCTGACCTGTAGGTGCCAGTTTTAGACATCCCCTTTTTTATCATTTGTCTGCTACTTGGTGCTTATTTATTGCATATTTTTTAATTTTAGGCATGTTCACTTTGTGCCCTTTTATTTATTTGTGCCTTTTTATGAAGTCATTCTGAGCATTGGATTGATTGATTATTTTTGAAATTATTTAGGGGTCACTGGTTGGTATTTGGCCATTATTTATGCGTCCTGGACCTGTTGTTTTCGCTTTTTGTATTATATGGGTGTTGAGTCATTCTTATACAGCTTCATGGCTATTTTTAAATGTTTTACATTTTTTATGTGATCTTAATAAAGCTTTTCTATTTTGTACTTGTTTTAGGTGTGCACAATATATGGTGTTTCTTATTGTCATGTGCTTTTTTACATACCTTCGACACCCTGTTCTTTATATTGTAGTGCACAGTTTTTCTTTTGCCCAATTTTCTATTTGTCGTCTCTTTCTGCATCAAACTTGCCAGTGAAGTGGGACCAATAATGATATTGGAATATTACATCGTACTGATCATGTATAAGTAGGTTGTCAGGATACGTTCGTCTGGGCAGCCTTCCACCCATTTAACGCAACGACCAGCAAGGGTTAATAGGACTGGCCTCAGACCACACCCTGGGTGAGGTGCTGCTCCTGAGCCAGGAGTGACAGCTAACCAGGGGCGTCGCTAGGCAGCATCATTTGGGGCAGAAGCCCCGGATGTAAAGCCTTCTGCCCCGAATGAATAGTCTCCTAACTCTCTCTGCTCGCTGCAGTGAGAAGCTCCGCCCACCTCCAGAGCCTCAGCACTCTCAGAGAGCAGTGAGAGCAGCCCCCCCTCCTCTGATGTGCTCCCTGCACAGCCCTCCCCCGGAGCTACAGCACCACAGCAAGGTTCCCTGCCTGCTTCTGACGGCTCTGCAGCAGATCGTCGGGCCCCATCACTTTGGAACCCAGTCGGAGTTTCTGGTTTCCTCAAGTCTTCCAGAGCTGCCTAAACAGCCCAGGAGTTTCTAAGACCCCAGTGACCCTGCATAAGGTATGTCCTGAGGCAGAATGTAGGGCTATGCCCCCACCTCATATGTCTATGCTCATATACTGGACCTGTGTCACAGAGGTACAGTATATTAGTATATACATACACATAGAGACAGTATATACACAAATGTAACACACAGGTAAATACTGGACATGTGTATATACTGTCCCTGTGTGTATATTACAGTATATATATTTATATACACACTACACCACTATATATATATATATATATATATATATATATATATATATATATATATACACACACATACTTCACACAGAGACATTATATACATGTATAATACTCATCTTGGTTTTACATTTGTGTATATACTGTCCCTGTGTGAAGTACAGTGTGTGTGTTATGTGTGTATATATATATAGTGTATACAGTTTTATATACGTGTGTAAACGTATGTAATTATAACATATGTTATATATATACAAAGTATATATATTTATTATACACACTTACCACCACAGTATATAATTAAATATATATTAAAATTATATATATATATATATATATATATATATATTAATATATATATAGTTGTATATATGTATATATTGGTGTAGTGTGTATATAAATATATATATACTGTAATATACACACAGGAACAGTGTATACACATGTCCAGTATTTACCTGTGTGTTACATTTGTGTATATTCTGTTCCTGTGTATAACAGCTGGGTAGGGGCCATCTGCAGTGAGATAAGTCTGATGTATTAAAGTGGTCAAGCAAATAATAAGTGAAAAAAAAAAACAAATAAAAAAAAACAAAACATATAACCTTTTCCCCCATTACAAATGCTTGTGAATGAAAAATTGTAAAAAAAAGTACACATATTTGGCATCACCATGTGCGTATCAGCCCAGTGCTATAAAACTGATATTTTACCCCCTCCATGAACACTGCTACAAATTTTTTGTTTTAAAAAAAACAAAAAAAACATTTTTTGTTCATCCCACTGTACAAGAAATTGAATAAAAAGCAATCAAAAAAGTCCCATGAGCCTCAGAACAGTACCAATGAAAAAAGTTATGGCTATTAGAATGGTATGAATTGGGTATTGCTGTAATCGTGTTTATGCCCAACAGTGCTGTAAAAAAAAAAAAAACACTACCATGATTTTTTATACACTTTGCCTCATAAAATTTGGAATACAAGGTGATCAAAAAACATATATTGTCCAAAATGGTACCAGTAAAAATGTCTGCTCATCCTGCACAAAATAATCCTTTACACGGCTCTATCAACATAAATGAAAAAAAAAAAGAGTTATAGATGAAAAAGAAGAAAAAAAAATGGAAAACAGCTGTGTCATTTAGGAGTTAAACTACATCACCACATATACCGTATTGTTCAGACTATAAGAGGCACTTTTGTGCCCCCAAATTTGGGAAGAAATGAGGGTGCAACCTATATTTTGATTCCAGCAGGAGGTAGGAGTGGGACAATGCTGTGGGCCGTGGGCTGGGAGGATGGGGTATGTGGTCGGATACCATCAGCAAGGGAGTCAAGAGCAGAGTCTCTGCTGCTGGAAGCTAGCGGCGGGGTTTAATTATCCCCTTCATCCATATGGATGTGCCTGAACATCTAAATGGCATGAAGGATGTATAATGCGGGCTCACACGCTGAGCCCACTCTATGCGTAGCGGATAGCGGCTGTTCCTTACACTCACCGCTAACAAAGGGCCCGTGCCCCGAATGTTTTAAGAGCCTAGCAACGCCCCTGCAGCTAACCATATATATTTATACAGCAAGAGTGATAAAAATTTTAAAGACTTTATTATAGCAACATATCCTTTCAAATATGTAACGTTTTGTGCAAAGAAATTGCTACTTGCGATTTATAAAGTCCGTAGCGAGCAGTCGGTACAAATCCTAAGTTTCAAATGGAATGAATTTATTTATAAATTTACTGCTAGAGGGTAAAAAAAAGAATAATTATAAAAAATAGAGGTTATACAACTAAAATAAAGTAGCTTGATTTTTAATAAAAAGAAAAAAGATCAGGATGAACGTCTTATATATCTCAGTACCTTTGACACACATAGCAGACTCATTCAAAGCTCTATTAAAAAATATTGGTATCTTCTATCTAGAGATGTGAAATATGGTAAATTGTTTGAACATATGCCACAATTTACTTACAAGAAGGGTCATACAGTGGGAGGTGAAATTGTGACATCCCAATTAAAGGACGCCACTGAAAGACAACAAAAAACACTAAACACTAAGCGGAAGGGGACCTTCCCATGCCTTGGCTGTTGAAATTGCAACTCTATTATCAAAGGGGCATGTATATCACATCCAACACAGGGTTACAAAATTTACCTTAAAAGCTTTTATACATGTAATTCCAAAGGTGTTATTTATCTCTTGAAATGCCCATGTGGCAAAGGGTACGTGGGGCAAACGTCTCGTCAGATTAAAATTAGAATCACAGAACATCGGCCCACTATACGAAACATACGTACCTTGAATACAGCAGAAAGTAGTGATAAAAGAAGATTTGGCGAGACTACAGTCGCCAAACATTTCTATGAACATAATCATGCAATAACAGAGCTTAGATGGTGTGTGCTAGAGGAGGTAACAGCAAAGAGTACAGAGAATTTAGAGATCCGGCTTCTCCATAGGGAGGCTTTCTGGTTATTTTGGCTTAAAACACTTGCCCCAGCCGGTATGAATGAGAATTTGAATTTGCGAGTGTTCTTGTGAATGAGTGCGTTTAGTTTTAACTGTATAAGATGTAACTATATATGCTAATATTATTATGTGAAACGTTACATTGTATATAAAAGGAAGTGATGACAGAGGAATTACGTGTTTGAGGAAGGGGCTAAGCACGCCCCGAAACGTCACACGTCTCTATCGGCTCCGCCTGTCTGTTTGTATGCCCCACTACTGCCGTTTTTCATGAAGCTGCACACCTTGGAGTTCATGGTTTTGGACACTTAGGAGTTGTACCGACTGCTCGCTACGGACTTTATAAATCGCAAGTAGCAATTTCTTTGCACAAAACGTTACTTTTTTTTTTTTTTTTTTTAAACATAATTTTTATTCAAAGTTTTAAATATATAAACAGAATTGAATTGGGCACAAGTGAAACAAGGTAGTGTCAGCTTACAACAAACAAAACATACAAAATATATATGTCATCATAGGAATAAAAAAGTAAATAGTTAACAGAGATATCAGTCACAATATAAATCTCCAAATAACCTATATATAGACAATAGAGTTAAACCAATTATGAGGTAAAGCTGAGACTCTGTGCACTGATACATAATCCAATGCTAGCCCCCCCCCCCAAAAAAAAAAAAAAATTAAGTACAAAACCAAAATAAACCATAACTATAACCTGGCACTTGAGTCATATTAATACACTTGATCAGTTTATCCAGGACGGGGGGTTTCTACAGGGCTTCTCTGGAATCAGAGGTGAGATATGATACAGTGAGGGCTTCGGTTCTGTGGCTGAAGGTCGGGTGGGAACCATAGATGGGAATCGCGTTCATAGAAAAAGGCAGTTCTCGCAGCGGGTAGATGAAGATGAGTCAAGTGGGTGCATTTCCAACTTCCAATCGACCCAGTTGACCCGCTAGATGGGAAGTAAGATACCAGGACGTGTAAACAAAGGGCTTCATGACTTCCCTGATCTCATCAGAGGTGTAGAAGGTTTTTATAAAATCTCCCCATTTTTTTAAAGAATTTAGAGGACTGGGTCTCTTTGGTTCTGATGATGTCCAGTTTATCCATCTCTAGATGGTGTTTGATGGAGCAGATCACTTCTTGGACTGAGGGGACATTAGAATCCAACCATTTTGAAAGTAGAGATCGTTTGGCCATTAATAGAAAGATGTGCAGGAGCGGGAGGTTCTTACAATGATTTGGGAGGTTGTGGAATAAAGGCTTAAATCGGCTTGCAGGGAGGAATTGAGAGTGTTCACCAATTTATCCCAGAAATCTGTAGTAGCGTTACAGGACCAGATACTATGCAGAAAATCTGTTCGGGGGGCGTCACACTTAGGACATGCAGTTAGATGGTTGGGACAGTTGGGGTGAGGGGGGATATTGAACCCAAATATGGCTGAGTGAGCGATTCTGAAGTAGGTGTCCTTCGACTTCTCATTGACAATGTGTTTACAGATGGCCCGCCACCCTTGTAGGATTTTCCCAGAGATATCCTGGTCGGAATATAGTTTTTCCCATTTGGTGAAGATTTTATGGGAAGCTTTATCACTTTTGTTATTTCGAAGCCCTGAATAAAGCATAGATAAGGAAGGGGTGGGTGAGGAGAGCGGGCCAATGACGTTATCGAATATATTTTGTCGAAAATGCACAAATGAGGCAAATTTACTTTTGAGAAATGAGGAAACTTGTATAAAAGCCAGGAGGTGGGATGGGGGGGGGGGGGGAAGGAGATCGAATTTTGAAATAAATTCTGCAAGAGAATAGATCTTTTGGTGTGCGGTATCAAATAGTTGGAAGAAATGCACTATCCCCCTATCTCTCCAGCGTTTGAACTGGGGGTTGTCTAATCCCGCTTGGAATTCAGGATGGCCACCTAGCAGAAGATACCTACTAAGTTGGTATGGTAAGGACAGCAAGGATCTGCTCGCCTTCCAGGCGCCTATGGTATCTTTCAAAAGAAGACTGTGTTTCGCCACTTTAGGGAGAGATGCAAATTTGATATGAAGCAGGTTTGGGAGCGACAAGGGAGAGGCCAATGTGGATTCAATGACTAAATTAGAATATCTTGAGGTATTATTTACCCAGTCTAAACTGTGTCGCATTAGACTTGCCAGATTATATAGCCTTAGATCCGGTAGGTTCACACCTCTGGAGTCCCGTGGGAGGAGCAGCTTAGAAAGAGCAATTCGTGGGTTTTTTTTGTTCCACAAGAAGGAGGAAAATGAAGAGTGGAGAAAGTTATTATCTTTATGTCTAAGGAGGAGCGGGATCGTTTGTAAAAGATATAATAATTTTGGGACTGTCATCATTTTAAGCAGGTGGCATTTTGCTAAGAGAGGAGGAGGGAGATTTGTCCATCGTTCCAGCTCTTTCGAGATTTTAAGTAAAAGTGGGGGATAATTGAGATGATAAATGGATTCTGGAGTATTACATATATAAATGCCTAAGTATTTTATAGAAGATTTGGCCACTGAGATAGGCAGAGAGTTAAGTGTGACTAATTTAGGGGAGTTGGGAGGGGAAACATCCAGGAGCTCCGACTTGGACACATTTACCTTGAAACCCGAGTAAAGGCCAAAGTTATGAATCAACTCCAGAGCCCAGGAACCTCAGTCAATGGATGAGAGAGATAAATGAGAATATCATCAGCACCGAGGGAGCTTGTAACCCGGGTGGCGCCTATAGTTATACCTGATAATTGTGGGTGAGATTCAAGAGCCCTGGACAGAGGTTCTATAGCTAGATTGAATAATAAAGGGGATAAGGGACATCTTTGATGAGTCCCTCTCTGTAGGTGAAACGGTTTGGATAGAAAACCTGTGGTGTAGATTTGCGCTAGTGGAGAAGAGTAAAGGGAGGAGATATAAGATCGGAAAGGGCCTTGGAAGCCGAACTGATCTAGAACCACATCCAGCCATCTCCAGCTGACCCTGTCAAACGCTTTTTCTGCGTCTATCGACAGGACAGCTGGAGAACGATGCGCGTCCGGGCGACACTTAATCTCATCTAGCACCGCGAAAACCTTGCGGATATTGGAGACCGCTGCCCTGCCTTTGACAAAACCGGTTTGCTCCGGGGAAATAAGTTTGGGGAGGATGAGCGCCAATCTGTCTGCAAAGATTTTAGAGATTATTTTGAGATCAACATTGATAAGTGATATTGGACGATACGATAGGATGAGGGGAGAGAGGCGTCCTTTCCCGGTTTCGGTATTACCTTTATGTGAGCAGTGTTGATGTGCCGGGGAATAGGGGACCCTGACATAAATAGATTAGATATTTCGGTCAATAAGGGGGATATTTCTTTTGAAAGCATTTTATAAAATTCGCTGGTAAACCCGTCTGGGCGGGGCGCCTTATTGTTTCCTAGATTCTTAATCGTATATGTTATCTCCTCTAGGGATATCGGCTTGTTAAGAAGATCTTTATCTTCATCGGACAAAGTTGGGAGAGTAATGTTAGTGAACCAGGTCGAGGGGTTATCAGGTTCAGGGGTTTCTGGAGTATATAGGGAGGCGTAAAAGTCTCTGATTGTTGATGGCCTGCCCAGAATAGTGGTTATTGCCGTCTGAATCTTTAAGGGTATATATGGTAGAATTAGATTTGTGTCCTTTAGCAAAATTGGCTAAAATCCTCCCAGCCTTATTCCCATATCTGAACAGTTTAGACTCTAAAGCTGAACGTTTTGAGATCTCTCTGTGTTCAACCCATCTGTCATAATCTGTTTTAGCTTGAACCCAAAGGGCTTTAGAGGATGGGGAGGGATTGTAGAGGAAAGTAGTGTAGGCCTGTCTAAGTTGCTCCCCCAAGGAGGTAATTTGGGCAGAGATTGTTTTCTTCCTTTTGCTGGTATGAGCCAGCTTTGGCCGTTTCCCACAAGAGCACAGGATCCATATCCTCCACGGGATTATCTCGCAGGAATTCAAGCCACCACCCATGGAGGATATCAGCAAAATCTTCATCACCAAAGAGATAGGATGGGAAACACCAGAGAAAATCGGTCCCTCTAGGGGTAATCTCGGAAAGTTGGAGAGCTAGGGGGGAATGGTCAGAGATCACCAAATCCTTTATCTCGCAGGACTCTACTCTCTGCATAAGCTGAGCGGAGAGTAGGAAATAGTCTATTCGCGATCAAGAGCCATGCGGGTGAGAGAAGGAGTACTCTCTACCGTCAGGGTGAAGTGATCTCCAAGCATCCATTAAGACAGCATCGCGAAGAAAATTGGTTAGATGAACGGGATTGTACGGGGATTGATTGGAAAGAGAGACAGAATGGGAGAGTTTCCTATCTTCCATCGGGTTGACTACTAAGTTAAAGTCCCCTCCTACTATTTTACGTGGCCAGGGATCAGTGGCTATTTGGTCAGTTAGGGATTTAAAGAAAGCCCCTTGGTTTTTATGAGGGCCATAAACGTTGTAGAGAGACATTTCGTCATTGGAAAGTTTCAGAGAGATCTTGATCCATCGGCCTTCAGAGTCATGTGATGATTGCAAGACTGAGTGGGAAAGGTCTTTGTGTATCAAAATAATTACCCCATTTTTTTTGTCTACTGATGGAGACCCCAGGACTGCCCCAACCCACCAACGTTTAAGGCGAAAAAAGTCAGGTTCCTCTAGGTGAGATTTTTGGAGCAGGGCAAAATCTGCTTTTAATCTTTTAAGGTGGCGCAAGATCATAATTCTTTTAGAAGGGGATCTCAATCCCTTGACATTCCAGGACACTATGCGCCGATTACCGTGGGTACTGAAAAGTAAGTAAGGGCAAGGTTCAATTGAGGGGGTCTCACCCAGAGGAAGACTAGGTCCCAATCAGTTCCTCCAGCATTACTTATCGGCCTGGAAAATAAGTAACACACACCCAAAAAGTGCCAAAACCGAACCAAAAGAAAAGTAACAATAAAGCACAATTGGACAGGTCCAAAAATCCTAGAAGGACCTGCAACAAAAACGTGCTCATGAACTTCCTTATTCCCAACATGTAGGGAGAAAAAACAAAACAAAAAACAAGTAAGTAGACAAGCAAGTATGCAATTTCCCCCTCCCAGGACCCCCAATCACAGCGGTACAGAGGGAGGACATAACAGAGGCTCCCAACAGTGCTTGATTGAAACAAGAGACACCGTCATACTGCAGTTTCAAGAACAAGTTATGAAAATTAAGCGTCGTGGCGCTGAAAACCTAGTTAAAAAAATAAAGGACTAGGTAAAGAAAGGATACAGAAGACTTAGAAGCAGTGTCTCAGGTCCCTGTATGCCAGCTTGGACGTAGGCGCTGGACTTTAGGAGAGGCACTTCGAGGTGACCCGGATTTAGATGATGGAACCTCAGTCCAGTCAGTATCCACATCTTTCCTTTTTGGTGAAGAGTTCGGAGATGAAGATGGTGCATCGTCAGACGTGTGAATAAGTGATGAACTCAGAGCCTTTGCTGATTCGGATGGTGCTGTAAAAACGGACATGGATCCATCGGAATGGAAGACTCAGATTGTAGCTGGGTAGGACAAAGAGAATTTCACATGTTGGCGATGAAGAGCGGTACACAATGACGAACACCCTGCATTTCTTGGAAGTCTCCGAATATGAGAATTCTGCTGCCTTTGACCTCTATAGGTTGACTGGATTTTTTTGTAGGCATGGAAGATGGCCACCTTATCGTTGAAGTCCAGATATTTTACAATCACCGCCCGTGGACGTTCCCGCAGAGCTGGATGCAGGCGTTTGGTGTTGGGATCAGCAGTTGGAGATGATCGCAAGTCAGGGCCAATGCGATGGGCTCTCTCAACACGGCAGGGATGAGGAAGGCCGAGGAGTTCTGGAATCCGGTGTTCACATAGAGATTGCAGGTCTCGAGCCGCTACAGATTCCGGCACCCCCACTATGC
Organism: Phyllomedusa bahiana; assembly: GCA_025379985.1. Taxonomy (NCBI): domain Eukaryota; kingdom Metazoa; phylum Chordata; class Amphibia; order Anura; family Hylidae; genus Phyllomedusa; species Phyllomedusa bahiana. Next base: position 41,337 of record JAODAL010019051.1, read on the forward strand.
GCAGGTTATTGCAGCGCGACCTGTTTTCAAGGTCCTCAAGTTTCTCAGAAAGCCGGAGGTTGTCGGCTTGAAGCTGTGCAATGGCTGAGTTGGATATGTCAAAAGCCTTTTCCACCTCCTGGGGGCGGGGGTCGTGCTCTTCCAGTTTTTGATTATGCTTATTGATGTCATTTTGGATCTGGGTGAACATGGCGGTGACGGTGGCAGAGATGGTGGCCGCCAGTGTCTCCTGAATATCCGGTGTCATGTTTTTAGCTACAATAACGGCCAGGTGCTTGTAGTCCACAGTAGAGTCATCAGCGTCACCTTCTTCAACATCGGTGGTATCCGTAACGATAAGTTGGGAAGAGGCGGTGGGCACTGCTAGAGAGAGTAATGGCGGACCCGGGGTGGTATCGTCAGCCTCTGGGTCGCCACTGTTGTTATTGACATTGTTGGAGGCGACTTGCTCTGATTTGGGAGCTTTGGTAGCTTTATTGGCTTTAGATTTTCTCATAGTCAGTATAAAGCGGTCCATCCGCTGGGACAGAAGGAGGTAGAATCAGGGATAAATGGAGGGAAGGTTGTATGCTGAAGAGAACTGGTGGCAGGTGCAGTACCAGCGATCGCCACTAGATGTCGCCGACTCAATAGAAAGTAGTCTGTGGAGCAGCAGAAGACGCCAGTGATAGAAGGAGTGTTGGAGAGCTCTCAGCAGGACTGCAGGTGAGCGCTCCTGAGCCCCTCCCCTGTTAGGAAGCTGCTGGGACCTGATATCTGCTGAGGGAGACGCCATGTGCTGAGCGCAGAGGCTTATCAGTGTGTGGCCGGGGGTCGGCGGGCAGTGATTACACTGTTTATTCAGCTCTCTGCAGTGCGGGATGTGGAGGGTTAACAGAGGTGCGAGGGAGCTGCCAGAGCAGCACAGACAGTCCGTGGCGCTTACTCCCGGCCGAGGTGGTGGGGGGTGCCTCCTCTTCCCCTGCTCTCTGAGAGGCCGCAGCAGACGGGACAGAGCTGGGAGAGTCACTCACCCGGAGCACAGCACTGTCAGGAACGTTTATAGCTGCAGCACACCTGCTCTGCAGCTGATAAGTAGCTGATAGATGGCAGTTGGGGGCCCGGTGAGACGGAGCTCTCGCAGCAACCTCCCTACATCTCGGAGCCGGAACCGGAAGTCAAAATGTTACAAATTGTAAAGGATATGTTGCTATAATAAAGTTTTTCAATTTTTTATCACTCTTGCTGTATATATATATGGTTGACACGCTTATACGGGAGCAGGGAGGCCCCGTTATGCAAGAGCTGTAGCAGTCTGGAGATAATCCACTATATACATATTCTGCCATTTAAAGATACCAGGAGTGACAGCTCTCAGGACCAATCGGAGGGCACGGATGCCACACCAATCAGCTGGGAGGGCGGTGTCCGGGCAGACCTATTAAACCTCCCCAGTTCCTCCAGGCTTTGCCTGTCAAAGGTGTTCCCATGTTGTTTTCCCTGTGATTCTTGTATATAGTTGTCTTCCTTTGTTTCTAACCTTGGCCTGTTTCTGACCTTGCTTTTGCCTCCGTTTTTGTACTGCGCTCCTGACCATGTTTAGACCCGGCTTGTTTCTGACCCTCCACTTGGATTACGTTTCTTGGCTTATCCGTTGCCGCACCGTTTTGACTCAGACTGATTGACCCTGTGTTTTCCCTGACAGCCCTGCACTTAGCAACATGGGTGGCAGTCAGGGCCCACTGCACCTCCTCTGATGTGACAGTTTGACAGGCCGCTTTTTCTCTGCTCTCCATGCACCATGAACCCCATAACTGCAGTAGTAGAGCAGAAGCAGGGGCTTACCCAGTTGGTCCAGCATCTGGCACTGAGAGTGCAGCAGCAGGAGACCTCCCTGGGTACCCCTCAGGCTGGGAGTCCTCTGGCACCACTTCCCCTTTTTGTTGAACCCCCCCTGAAGTTCTCAGGGGACAGAAAGGCCTTTTTAGTGTTTAAGGAGGGATGCCGTCTGTACTTCTGTCTCCACCCACGTACCTCAGGTAATGAGGAGCAGCAGGTAGGAATTATTATGTCCCTACTCCAAGGGTCCCCTCAAGAATGGGCTTTCTCACTACCCCCTGACTCGCCCGAGTTGTCTTCAGTGGACCGTTTTTTCGACTCCTTGGGGCTTCTTTTTGACGATCCCGATAGGGAGGCCGTGGCTGAGATGCACCTCACCACTCTAAGACAGGGCAAGAGGATAGTGGAGGAGTATTGTTCGGAGTTCCGGCGTTGGTGTGTTCCGTCGGGGTGGAATGACCCAGCCCTTAGGTGCCAGTTTGGGGTTAGCTGACCATGTAAAAGACATGTTGGTGGCTTATCCAACCCCTGGCACACTTGATGGGGCTATGACTTTGGCTGTACGCTTGGATAGACGGTTTAGGGAGAGACGCCGGGAGAAGACGTTTACTCCGTTACCCCACGTTACTCCACTGCCTCGTTCTGTCACCTCTCCAGGACCCGCTAATGTTGAGATACCCCCTGAGGAGCCTATGCAACTAGGAGCCTCGTCTGCAGGCCCAGTCAGTGACCACAGGACCTCACGTCGCATCCGTAAGTGCCCCCAAAAGGAGGACCCGGCCGGAAGACTCTAGCGCCTAGGTGACTCACGGGAGGGTCACCTAGGCGAACAGGTATTTCCTATGGTGTCAAAAAAGCTGTTGCTTCCAGTTAAGATTTCGTATCTTTCCAGGTCTGGTTCCGGGAGTGCCTTTGTGGATTCGGGATCAGCTTCCAATTTTGTGGACGCATCGTTCGTTAAGCGTCTGGGCCTTCCCTGGAGGCCTCTATCTGATTCTTTGCAGGTTGTGGCGATAGATTCTACCCCGTTGGTCAGAAGCAAGATCCAACATGGCACTCCTGAGCTTGAGATGCTGGTGGGATCTATGCACAATGAGAAGTGTGTCCTGTTTATCATTGAGGGCTTGCCCGCTGACGTAGTGTTAGCGTTGCCCTGGCTTCAGAAGCACAACTGTCACGATCCATGCCACGTTCCTGTCCTTACGCTGCGGCCTCTGCTGCGAACCGCAGTCGTACCTATGTTCCTATCGCAGATCTGTTTCCTGTTGCAGTGTCACTGTGAGCGCTCCTGTAGCCACTGCATACTCACCTGTGATTGCTGTGCAGCTTTCTCTTGCTGGCCATGCTGCTCCTCCATCTTGGCTGCTGCCCTATTCCTTGTAGCTCTATAGAGGGCGGCGGCCACATCTTCCCTTTCTTTATTCCCACAGTGTGCAGCAGGGTTGGGCTTCCTCTGCCAATCCCCTTCCACCTGTGGGTTTATAAGCCTGCTTCTCCTCACACTCCCTGCCTGATCCTTGTTGTTGTTACTGTTGTTGTGGTGTCTTATTGTAGTCTGTTTCTGTGTGGTTTCTGATCTTGTTTGTTAGCAGTCCGGTGTGCTCATGTGGTCTCTTGTGTCTGTGTCTTTGTGAGTTTCCTTGCCTTGTTCTCTGCCCGTGTTCCTGCCCTGGTCATGCCTTGGTTTCTTGCCCGAGTTTAGCTTAAGTCTCTGCTTATGTTCTTGGTGTCTTCAGTCTGTCTATTTATTGTTCCCTTTACCTTTTGCTTATCCTCCTGTTTGGCATCTGTTTTGTCCTGTCTTTGTTTGTACCTGCACATATTTACTTCTTGTCTGCTTTGTCTCTGTTCCCATTCTGTTGGTGCCTAGCATTGGCACTTCTGGCCTCTCTGGTCAGCTGCCACTGCTGGGGACTGCTCTGGGATGGCGCCTGGTGGCTGTTGGGGTCAGTCAACCTTACCATCAAAGGCTCTGTGAAGATACCTTGCCCGATGGCCACTTGGTTACGCTCCCTCGGAGCAAGCCCGGCAGTGGTCCAGTGGGTCCACTACCCGCTTTCCCCGCTCATCCATTACAACAACCCTTTGTTTGACTGGAATTCTGGAGAATTGATTAGGTGGGGTAAGCAATGTATTAATCAATGTCTTCCAATCATCCTGGGTAATGCGGAGATTGAGCAGATTCCTATCTTTATTCGAGACCTGGCAGAGGTTTTTTCTCAGAGGCAATCTAAAAGATTTCCCCCGCATAGGTCCTATGATTGTGCCATTGAATTATTGCCTAAGGGTGAAATTTCCTAAGGGCAGGATATACAATCTGTCTGGTCCAGTGAGACTTGCCATGAAGCAGTACATTGCAGAAAGTTTACAGAAAGGCCACATCCGGCTATCGACGTCGCCTATGGGTGCTGGGTTCTTTTTTGTCAAGAAAAAAGATGGGAGTCTTCGCTCTTGCATTGATTACCGGGAACTCAATAAGGTAACGTTTAAGAACCAATACTCCTTACCTTTGATTCCCGACCTGTTCAGTCAAATACAGGGGGCAAAGTGGTTCTCCAAACTGGATCTCAGGGGGGCTAACAACCCTAGTCAGATCAAGGAGGGGGACGAATGGAAGACTGCATTTAATACCCCGGAGGGCCATTTTGAATATCTTGTTATGCCCTTTGGGTTGTGTAACGCTCCCGCGGTCTTCCAGAACCTTGTAAATAATGTTTTCTGGTATGGTTGTTTATCTGAATGACATCTTAATTTATTCGCAGGATTGGTCTGCCCACGTTAAACACATACGACAAGTTTTGCAAATCTTGAAGGTAAATTGTTTGTCAAACTTGAGAAATGTGTTTTCGGGTTTCAGGAGGTACCTTTCCTGGGATATATTTTGACTCCGAACTCATTCCGTATGGATCCCGGAAAGGTTCAAGCTATTCTCGATTGGGTTCGGCGGTCCTCCCTGAAAGCCTTACAGCAGTTCTTAGGCTTTGCCAATTATTATTAAAAATGTATTCGTAATTTTTCTGTTCTCGTCCGGCCATTAACTGATATGACTAAAAAGGGGGTTAATGTCAGTAACTTGCAACCAGAGGCCTTAGAGGCTTTCGAAAAGCTCAAGCAGTGTTTTGTTGCAGCCGCAGTGTTGGTTCAAGCCGATCATACCAAACCCTTCGTCGTTGAGGTAGATGCTTCGGAGTTTGGGGCAGGGACAGTTCTATCTCAGGGGTCAGCTGCCTTGACCAATCTCCGAACGTGTGCCTTCTTTTCCCGTAAATTCTCCTCTGCCAAGAGGAATTATGATGTTGGGAACAGGGAATTGTTGGCTATTAAGTGGGCTTTCGAGGAATGGCGCCACTTCCTCGAGGGTGCCCAGCACCAAGTCACGGTCCTAACCGATCATAAGAACCTTACCTTTTTAGAGAATGCTAAAAGATTGAACCCTCGTCAGGTGCGTTGGGCATTGTTCTTTACCCGATTTAACTTTGTGGTTACATACAGACCTGGTTCTAAGAATGTTTAAAGCGGGGCGTGTTTGGGCTAGTTTTTTCTGGCCCGTCCAAATTTACCTCAGGGGAAAACAGTGCCCTTTTTTCCCAAAAAGGGCCATTGTCTCAGCCCTTTTCCCCCCACTTAGCCCTGGGGAACAAAACACACCAGGATAAAGTGACCTGTTTTTGTCCTGTTTTTTGGTCTTTTTTCCCCACTCAGGGTTTTTGGGTTCGAAATTTTTAAAAGAATTAAATTGGGTTCGTGTTTTTCCCGACCCCCCGGGTGTCTGGAAAAAAGGATTACTGATGGCCGTTTTTTTTTCCCGTGATTTTGGGGGGGATGTAACAAAACCCGGGGGACACCTGTGCTGGTCCAAAAAGGGTTTCCCCGAACTGCCCTCCTGGTGAACTTTTCCCTTTCCTAAAACCCGGGCCCTTCCCCTGGGCTCCTTCTCCATGGATTTTTGTGACCGATTTTGCCTTTCCCCTGAAGGGGAAGACGGTTTTTGGGGGTTTTTTTGATCATTTTTGTAGATGTTTCCATTTGATTCCGTTAAAAGGAAATGTTTTTTTTCTTTGTCCAAAAAGTTTTTTGGACCTTTTTATCAAAACATATCGTTTTTAAATTTTCAAAGGGTACCCGAAAAAAATTGTGTTTGGGGCAGAGGGCTCAATTTGTTTTTGTTTTGGGAGCTTCTGGAAGGCTCCCGGGTTAAACACCCTTTCCTTCTCTTCGCCCCTTTCCCCCCTGAGACCCAAAGGGCAGACGGAGGGGGGTTTAATCAAAATTTTTAAGCCAAAAAAAACCCCCGGTTTTTTTGTCTTCCGACCAGGGGAGGGGGGTGAAATAAATTTCCCTTTGGGGGAATTCCTATTTAAAAACCGGGGTAGTAGCTCGTTGGGTTTTTTTTCCATTTTTTTGAATTACGGCTTCCCTCCTTGAAAGCATCATTGTTCAAGCGCTACTTGGTTTATTGGGGGGGGATTTTATCGTTAACCATCTGGCACCTTTTGGGCCCAAGTTCAGAAGAAACTTGGCAAACGGGCCAAAAAATCCAGAAGGGGAAAAATGTGATTAAAAGGCACCTTTGTGTGGGGGTTTTTTAAAGTTGGGGGGTTTTTGGGGGGGTTTTTGGGGGGCTACCCGTTTTCTTGTTTAAAAAGGGCCCCCTGGTAAAACTTGTGCCGCGCTTTGTGGGGGCCTTTTTTAAAATTTGGAGGTGATTAATCCCGTGGCTTTTAAAGGCTCAAAAATTTCCCTGGGGGGGTTTCCCGGGGCATATTTTTTTCACCGGGGGAAATCCTTAAGAGGTTTCATTCCTCCCCTATCCCCACCTGCTTAAAAATCCTCCTCCTGTTAGGGGGTTTTGGGGGGGGGGTTACGTATGAGGTGGCTAAGTTATTGGGCCCCTCGCAGAGTAAAAAGGTCGTTGCAACGAGATGTCCATTGGAAAGGGTTTTTTGGGCCCAGAGAAGAAGGGGTTTTGGGTTCCTGCTAAATTCCCTTCTTTCAGAAACCCTATTTAAAAAGGGGTTTCGTTTGAGTGTCGGGGCTGGTTAAACTAATTTTTTCATCAAATTTGGTTTTTAAAACCCGGGGGGTGGCCTTCCTGTCCCCCCGGGGTGTTCCCCCTTCCCGGAGGGGGTGGGCTCCCCTCAAATTTTTGGAAAATGTGACATCATCATTTTGTTTAAAAAAGGGGGTTTCAGAAGGTTGTCTGGTTTTTAAAATGCTCTGTAGCCTCCTGCCTGTTATGTCTGCAGCCCGGGGCTCCCAAACTCCAGCAAGCCCCCTGGGAAAATTTTCTTAGTTTACCCAAAAAATGAAAGCCAGAGTGTTTTCTTTTAAATGGTTTCTTTCCCAATTTTTACTGCAAATGGCAAGATCTTTTTTCAACTACAAAAGTCAGCTTCAAGTTTAAAGTTTTTTTTCCCCTTTTTTCAAAGACCCTGTGGTGAAAAAAAGTGGGGGGAGAAGCAATTAGCTTTGAGGGAAGGCCCCCTGCTTGTTGGTTTAAATAACTTGGCCTGGTTTGGGGCAGAGGGGGAGCAATTTGGGGCTATTGCTTTTAAACGAAGGGGATTTTGGGGTTCTTGTCCCTCCGGGTATTTTTTTTTTCCCCCCTTAAATTCTAACCCTATGTAGAGAGGCCTAAAAATATATTTGTAAACTCTTTTAAAAGATATATTTTCTTAAAAGGGTCCCCCATTTATGGGTTATCCCTAGAAAATATGCATTGTATCAAATTTGTTGGAAGGTTCTTTGGGGTGATGCAAGGTTTGGGGCACTATATAGGGGAGCTTTGTGTGTGGGTTTTTTGAATTTTTAGATGTCTACACATTTTAAATTTTCCCTATTTTCTTTTTTTTTTGTGTAAAAATTTTAAATAAAAAAAAAAAAATACTGATGGGGCTTGAACTCCCAACCTCTGTCTTATAGGGATAATTACCTAAGCACTGCACTATATAAGCAGCTTATACAGATGCAGTGTTGAATCCTTATGTTATACACTACATGTGATGACGTCATAAGGAGGCGGGGCTTGCATTCGATCTAAGGAACAGAACGCCTTCTTTTCCAAGTAGCAGCTTAAGGACTGGACCTGTGAGGAGGTGAATCAACCTCTTGGCAAAAGCCCCGTAAACAGCCAGTAATTGCCCAGAACATTGACCCAAAAGCTGGGAGATGTACATAGAGCCAGCAGACCTTGGTTTCACTATCGATTTTAACAGCTCAGAGGGGAGTAAACACAGAGTGTGCAGGCATCCAATCACAAAGCAGGGGGCGTGGCCAGGGCGTTTCCTGTCTAGGGGCGTATCACAACAGGCTGAATGAAATATCAGCCAGCCAATCACAGTGCAGGGGGCGTGTCTAGGGTGCGAGAATCGATCAGGGGGCGGTTCTGACCAGCAACAGCAAAAAATAGAAGACCGATTTACAGAGATGCTTATATCTGCTACACCAAGTGACAGAGGTAATGCAACCCAATTACAAAAGTGCTTATTTTTACTGTCCCCATAATCTGAGACATGATCTTTGTAACGATAAAACCCCTTTAAGGAATTCTATGACGCTCACCCAGAGAGACCGGACCAGGAAAGGGTCCAGTGGCCCCTCCTAAAAGGGGGGGTACTGTCAGGATACGTTTGTCTGGGCAGCCTTCCACCCGTTTAACGCAACGACCTGCAAGGGTTAATAGGTTTGCCCTCAGACCACACCCTGGGAGAAGTGCTGCTCCTGAGTCAGGAGTGACAGCTCTCAGGACCAATCCTGACCGTGTTTGGACCTCGGCTTGTTTCTGACCCTCCACTCGGATTACGTTTCTTGGCTTATCCGTTACCGCCGTTTTGACCCGGACTGTCTGAGTCTGCGTTCCCCTGACGGCCCTGCACTTAGCAGCATAGGGACTGTCGCCCAGTTGGGGTCTGCCATCCAGGGCAGCACGCCAAGTAGGCAGGGACAGTGGGCTGGGTGGCAGTCAGGGCCCACTGCACCTCCCCTGACGTGACATAGGTATAATAAATATTAAACATATTAAAACAACTTTGTATTTCTCTGGACAACCCATTTCAGCAACACCAGACCTTCCATAAACCGTGCCAGATATGTCAACCACATGGGAAGCCTGACATACCACAGAGTGCTGTATACACTATGCACAAGACAGGAGGAGCTGACTGTAAGGGTATGTTCACACGGGGTAATTTCGCTGCGCATTTCGCCGTGTATTTGCACTCTAATACAGATGCATGCCAAAATTACGGTAGTCCATAGTTCTCATAGAGAACTATGGATTATGCCTCCTCTCCCCGCTCATACAGTACGATTGTATTGTACGCGGGAGGAAATAAGTGACATGTTAATTAATTGCGGTGAATATGCGCCGCGAGTAATGCAAGTCTATGGGGCCAGCGGGCTGCCGGCACCCCTGCCCCGCTGATCAGAGCGAGCGCCTTAAAGACACGATGTATTGCGGCGCGTACTGTACGTGTGAACATAGCTTAAGAAAAGGGTAAGTAATGAGAGTTAATCTATAACAGAGTTCCTCCATGCACGGTATCAGACAAGTCACCTATACAGGAAGACAGGTGGTTCACCCCCTCATGGCAAGATGACACACTAGGGTACATTTATTATGGTAATTGCAGCAGAATTCTAGCAGAATTTGCAGCAAAATATTGGTGAACATGATTCACATCACATTAATTATGTGTTTTATTATTTATTATGTGTTTGAGAGCGTTTCTAGGCAGTTCTATGTCTTGTTCAACAGGCGTGTAAAGGGTGTGGCTGACTGGAATGGCTTCTGTAAAGGGCGTGGCTTAGTGGAAAGGGACCATGAACAGGTGTGTAACACCAGGTAACAAAAAAGTGTCAAAATTTTGTGGCAATTAGTGCCAGAAAGTAAGACAACTAATAGGAGGTGTAAACATTAAAGGGTTTTTTTCTCACTAGGAAAATTAGCTTTCAACATATAGGGATAGGTAATTGAAGACTTTTTCCAAATACATGTTTCTTTTGATTTTACCTTGCTCATGAGATAAGATCAATTTTATCTGCTCTGAGCTCACAAGTTTTTCTTGGTTATGTCTATATTCTTCCATCTGGATTAGACAGAGAAGAAGTGAAGTCACCATGGACGGAGCTCACTCTGGGAGGAAACTCTTTATCTCTAACAATATTAGCTTTTAAAAAAAAAAAAAAAAAAAAAGATAAGCAACTGTTTCACTCTTCAGAGCATTTGTAGCTTTGTGTACTGAAGATTAAATCTTCTGCACTTATGTCTTTGTAATGTCTCTGCTAGTTACAGAAAAGCTGTAGATTGTAAACCCTCACGTGCAGGGTCCTCTCTCCCTCTGTCGTGCCAGTTGTAAGTCATTCATCGTTATCATTGTACTCGTTTGACATATGTTATGTATGTAACCCCTCTTGAATGGACAGCGCCCTGGAATCAATGGGGCTTTAAAATAAATAATAATAATAATATGTTAAACTGCTATAAAACCACCCACAACCTGAAGAGATAGATGATGAAAAGCTGCCTAAAAAAGTTGAAAAGACAGATGTCAGCATAAAAATCTTCTTTAATAGCGAATCCGGAGTACAGAAAAATGCAACGTTTCGGCTCAAAATTAAGTGATAGAGCCCTTTTCAAGCATGAAAAGCTGCCTGTGACTCAGTGAAGCAGCTTGGTGAGAAAACCCCTTTAAATAGACAGTCTAGATATGCGCCAGATTGATCAATACTATGATAAATATATGTAAGTATACACTGGCTACGTCTTAGACAGTATTGATATACCTGTCTTATTGTCTCAGCAAAAGTTTCCTGTGTCCCTTATGGAACAAATTTGTGAAAATTCTTCTATAATTCTGAAAGTTAAGAAAGGACCATGTCCTGAGTGAAGTAGGGTGAAAGATGCAGTCTACACACTCAGCTCGCACTCCCAATACACTACCTGAAAGGAAAAAAACAAAGACTATTGACCACTGCCAAGATCACGGCACGGTTGCCTAGATCTGTCCACACAAGATATTTGTTTTACGCACTATGATCATACAGTGTGACCCAGTTGTTGGGTGGGTGGCGCTGACTAAAGAATTGTTCTTACCTTTTTTTGCCAAAAACTTCTTACAGTCTTTCTTTGCTGCTCTGTTCCCAATTAAAACTGACATGGCTGGCAGTAATGGAACAAAGGGTTGGTGGGACAGTTGCCCACTTAATAACTCTTCCTATAACGGGTTCAAATACTGCTTTTGCAATATTCTTGACTTTCTAACTCTTCTCCATTCATCTGCCACTGTGTTTTTTGACCTATTTCTACTTCTCAGAAAGTGTGATATGTTCACAATAATATTTATATAGCGCCAACATATTTCACAGCACTTTACAATTTAGAGGGTATAAATGCAGACAAAAAGACATACATTATACAGTAAAAAGCTACTTACAGATCAGACACAAGGTGCGAGGGCCATGCTCGCTAGAGCTTGCAATGTATAAGGATGTATGGGTGAGAGGAGGGGTGACGTCACCATACCCAAAATGTCACTGTGGTGAGTGGCTGCCGACTGAATTGGTCACATCATGTGGCATTATTATTATTGGAGATTAATCATTATGGTAGTATCTGTGGTCAACGGCTACCGCCTCACTGCAACAGGCGGGATTGGATAAAAATCTCTAAATGCTCTCATTTAAAGGACACTACTATTGAAAACTTTTTTTCATATATTGACAAACAAAGTGTGATTATTACACATAATTTTTTTTTTAATTGGTTGTTTTTTATGTAGAATTTTTTAAAGTTCCTTTATGTACAGTGAAGTATTTGATCCCTGATTGTGTAAGTTTGCCCACTGACAAACACATGAACAATCTATAATTTTAAGGGTAGGTTAATTTTAACAATGAGAGATAGAATATCCAAAATAAAATCCAGAAAATCACATTGTATAAATAATAAAAATATATTAGCATTTTGCTGAGAGAAATAAGTATTTGATCCCCTACCAACCATTAAGAGTTCTGGCTCCTACAGACCAGTTAGACGCTGCTAATCAACTTATCACCTCCACTAAAAACAGCTGTCTTAAATAGTCACCTATAAAAGACTCCTGTCCACAGACTCAATTAATCAGTCATATTCTAACCTCTACAACATGGGCAAGACCAAAGAGCTTTCTAAGGATGTCAGGGACAAGATCATAGACCTGGAGCTGGAATGGGCTACAAAACCATAAGTAAGACACTGGGTGAGAAGGAGACAACTGTTGGTGCAATAGTAAGCAAATGGAAGAAATGTCTATCGACATCGATCTGGGGCACCACCCAATATCTCACCTCGTGGGGTATCCTTGATCATGAGAAAGGTGAAAGATCAGCCGAAAACTACACAGGGGGAACTTGTTAATGATCTCAAGGCAGCTGGGACCACAGTCACCAAGAAAACCATTGATAACCAGAGCCCCCTTAAAAGCATTATGGGCCCCTGGGCAGAGCTCTGGAGAGGGCCCTGTCCAAATACATGACATCACACTAGGTCATGTCTCTAGCCATCACCAAGAACACCCATATTATCACATCACTTATGTCCATCAGCCTGCAGCCTACAAGACTGATTGACAGGGCAGGTAGCCTTTGGCTCCCTTCTCCACCATGGTTTTTTATTTGTTTGCACATCCTAAAAACACACAAACAGTAAAATAAACAAAGCCAACCATAGGATTATGGGTATGTTTCTTGTATTCCTTGGACAAGCATACCCCACCTGGGGCCCCTATACTTGTGGGGCCCCAGGGCAACTGCCTACTGTGCCCAATAGAAAAGATGGCCCTGTTGGTAACACATTATGCCATAATGGTTTAAAATCCTGCAGTGCCCGCAAGGTCCCTCTGCTCAAGAAAGCACATGTGCAGGGGCGTCTGAAGTTTGCCAATAAACACCTGAATAATTATGTAAGTGATTGGGAGAAGGTGCTGTGGTCAGGTGAGACAAAAATTAAGCTCTTTGGCATTAACTCAACTTGCCTTGTTTGGAAGAGGAGAAATGCTGCCTATGACCCAAAGATAACCGTCCCCACTATCAAGCATGGAGGTGGAAACATTATGTTTTGGGGATGTTTCTCTGCTAAGGGCACAGGACTACTTCACCGCATCAATGGGAGAATGGATGGAGCCATGTATCATAAAATCCTGAGTGACACCTCCTTCCCTCCGCTAGGACATTAAAAATGGGTCATGGCTGGGTCTTCCAGCAAGACAATGACCCAAAACATACAGCCAAGGCAACAAAGGAGTGGCTCAAAAAGAAGCACATTAAGGTCATGGAGTGGCCTAGCCAGTCTCCAGACCTTAATCCCATAGAAAACTTATGAAGGGAGTTGAAGTTCCGAGTGGCCGAGCGACAGCCTCAAAATCTTAATGATTTAGAGATAATCTGCAAAGAGAAGTGGACCAAAATTCCTCCTGACATGTGCGCAAACCTCATCATCAACTACAAAAAACTTCTGACTGCTGTGCTTGCCAACACGGGTTTTACCACCAAGTATTATGTCTTGTTTGCCAGAGGGATTAAATACTTTCTCACTGCAAAATGCAAATAAATTTATATAATTTATACAATGTGATTTTCTGGATTTTATTTTGGATATTCTATTTCTCAATGTTAAAATTACCTTTAAAATTATAGACTGTTCTTGTCTTTGTCAGTGGGTAAAACTTACACAATCAGCAAGGGGTCAAATAACGATTTCCATCACTGTACATGACTTCCTGGTTTGTCTCCCCCTCTGTGAGCTCTGATAGCACAGCAGTGAGAGGCTTGCTTGACAGGTCTCTTCCAGGCTGACTAAGGATCTGACAGGTGTAAGGACCTAATAGATGTGAAAAAAGCTGCTGGAAACCCCCCCAGTGCAGACAATGATTAACCCATTATGCTTTCATTTATTGTTCTTGTCATTGCCCCTGCGATCTAGTCTAATCTTTATCTATGCTCGGTCAGAGAACAATAGATTGATCATTACGTTATTAGCTACTATTTGTAAGGAGACTACATGCAGACAAGCATTTCTTGCTGTATTCAGTACTTTTATTTGTTCACTATTACAGCTAGAGAAGGAGAAGATTTTACATGGAATTTTTAATTGCATGGGACTGCCCCAAAAAATTGTTTCCCAGAAATATTGATTTTTATCAAAAATACCCTTTTCTGATGGAAGTGTCCCTGTAACGCCTGTGAAGCTGAGATCAATAGTGACCGAGGGATCAACAAAGCATGGAACTCCCGGACACTGGTTGTCCCTCTGACGAAGATGCAGTGAAACGTGTGTTGGGTCTCCTGTTGCACTGTTTTTGGTGTATTCCCTGGTCTACCTTTTTTGTACTTTTTGGTATGCATGTACTCTGTATTTATAAGCTGATAAATGGGCATTAACATATATAATGTGATATTTCTTGGGGGAAGGGGAGTTGTACCGTATTATCTACTCAGTTCCATCTGTGCCTTCTGTATTCTTGCACTGTCCGGTCTGTATTATCCTTACATGTTTTTTAGTGTATTTTTTTATGCAATTGTGTAAATAAAGTATCTCACTAAAATGCGTACACCCCTCACATTTTTGTAAATATTGTATTATATCTTTTCATGGGACAACACTGAAGATAGGACACTTTGATCAAATGTAAAGTAGTCAGTGTACAGCTTGTATAACAGTGTAAATTTGCTGTGCTCTCAAAATAACTCAAGATACAGCCATCAATTTATAAACCGCTGGCAATAAACGTGAGTACACCCCTAAGTGAAAATGGACAAATTGTGCCCAAAGTGTCAATATTTTGTGTGGCCACCATTATATTCCCGCACTGCCTTAACTCTCTTGGGCATGGAGGTCACAGGTTGCAGTCACTGGAATCCTCTTCCCTCCTCCATGACGACATCACGGAGCTGGTGGATGTTAGAGACCTTGCGCTCCTCCACCTTCCTTTTGAGGATGCCCCACAGATGCTCAGTAGGGTTTAGGTCTAGAGACATGCATGGCCAGTCCAGCACCCTTACTCTCATTTTCTTTAGCAAGGCAGTGCTCGTCTTGGAAGTGTGTTTGGGATCATTATCATGTTGGAATATTGCCCTGCGGCCAGTTTCTTAAAGGAGAAGATCATGCTCTGCTTCAGTATGTCACAGTACATGTTGGCATTCATGGTTCCCTCAATGAACTGTAGCTCCCCACAGCCGGCAGCATTCATGCTGCCCCAAATCATGACACACCACCATGCTTGTCTGTAGGCAAGACACACTTGACTTAGTACTTCTCACCTGGTTGCGGCCACACACGCTTGACACATTTTGAACCAAATAAGTTTATCTTGGTCTCATCAGACCACAGGACATGGTTCCAGTAATCCATGTCCTTAGGCTACTTGTCTTCAGAAAACAGTTTGCAGGATTTCTTGTGCTTTAACCTTAGAAGATGCTTTCTTCTGGGACGACAGCCATGCAGACCAATTTGATGCAGTGTGTGGCGCATGGTCTGAGGACTGACAGACTAGCCCTTGCACCCTTTTAATCTCTGCAGCAATGCTGGTAGCACTCAAACGTCTATTTTGAAAAGACAATCTCTGGATATGCTGGGGAGCACGTGCACTTAACTTCTTTGGTCGACCATGGCGAGGCCTGTTCTGAGTGGAACCTGTCTTGTATGATCTTGGCCACCATGCTGCAGCTCAGTTTCAGGGAGTTGATAATCTTATAGCCTAGGTCATCTTTATGTAGGGCAAAAATTATTTTTTTCATATCCTCAGATAGTTCTTTGCCATGAGATGCCATGATGAACTTCCAGTGACCAATATGAGAGAGTGTGAGACCTGAGACCTTGTAACACTGAGTCACATGACAAAGGGAAGGGAAAATGGCAAGTTGGGCGCAATTTGTCCATTTTTACCTAGGGGTGAACTCACTTTTGATGCCAGCGGTTTAGACATTGATGGCTGCGTGTTGAGCTATTTGAGGGCACAGCAAATTTACAGTGTTACACAAGCTGTACACTGACTACTTCACATTATATCAAAGTAGTGTCATATCTTTAGTGTTGTCCCATGACAAGATATAATAATATATTTACAAAAGTGTGAGGGGTGTACTCACTTTTGTGACATACACTATATATATAGTATAGTGTGTGTGTGTGTGTATATATATATATATATATATATATAATATATAATTTTTTTTATTGGTTTGTGGCATGAAGCCATTCACTTGAATGCTACTTTAAAGCAGATCCCTGTACAATCGGTGGCCGAAAGCATCTCCGTTGAAGGAAACCATTACTGTAGACCCTGTGATTTCACCTCTGTGGCGGTCCCAAAGATCAAGTCCCAAAATTCATGAAGTAATGGCATATCTTAGCAATATGTCAACATTCTTTAAGAGTAATATTACCACTATCAGATACATCTGGAGAATTTAGTAGATCTCATTTTACTACATTAGAAGTCGGAATGGCATCAATGGAAGTGAGCTCAGAGGTCGAGTCTGGAGTATACAAACTGGGTGCATTGCTTGCAAACAATCAAACTTTTGTCTTTACCACAGCACAGTCTCTTAAAAGAGTTCAAACCTATTGTTCACACAGTCCATTCGTGCTTACCACATCACATTTTCTAAGCTTTAGGGTTCCTGGACATGCTCTCTCCTGCAGCTGAAACTATGGCACTGTAGCTTAGTAAACATCACTGACCAATAACTTAATCCTTTACTACTGTACTACCCCAAACTGGTAAAAAAAAAAGCAGGAAACAAGCAGGTTTCCCTTCACCTGTCACTCTCCAGTGTTGTGCACACACGCCAGGCTCTGACTTCTATTTCTTGAGCTGGCTCCCTGGGCTTCCATTCCTCCAATTGAGCTATACAGACTCTGCAGGCCCCAATGTGGTCTCAGCCATACACTAACTAACTTCCTGCTTACAGGCTCTACATATAGTCTACGGTGCTATAGCGGCATCTGGTGGCAGCTGCTAACAATGTAGGCATTGGCTTATATACAGTTGGTGTAAGTTACATTACTACACAATATTAACGAGAGAAAAAACAAAATAACATTTATTGAATGGTAAATGTAGACCACTTGCAGCTCCCCTCTCTTACAGGTTGTGAACGTGATGTTTTCAGTGATTTTCCAAGACCAATACAGTTTTCTTTTTTTTAACCCTCTTATATATATAATTTTGATTTTGATTTATTTCACAGTTAGAGCAGTTCTTATCTTCTGCTTGTGTACACAAGCTTTCCTAGATTACTGACCACCTCTCTCTGCTCTAAGGATTGGTATGGTGATGTCACTCTCTGCTGTGCCTTATCTGCAGCGCAGGAGCTTGTTTGTCTTTCTCACTAACAATTTTTAACCCATTAGCGCTCTATAGCCTTCTGCCCTGCTATTTCAACCCTTCCATTATCACTATCCCTCTAACAGGCACAGCTAGGAATAACAGAGCTAAAGTGTCAGTCACTGCTGTAGAACCACCCATAGCTTGAACAGGAAGTGGGAGCTTGAAGCTGGCTGTGAAGAGCAGACTCTGTGAGACAGCCAAGTGGGAAATACCTCTTTAAAGTTTGAAAAGGAAGCAATACAAAATTTTGCTTTTCAAATTATAATTAAAGGGGTTTTAACATTACATTAAATGGTCTTCAGAATAAGGGGACAGTGAAAACAAGCAACTTTGCAATTGGATGTCATATGAAAGCTTCTTGTTTTCACTGTCTCCCTTATCTTCGTTTCTGTAAACACTGTTCTCCAGTGCTGGTCGGATCCCACCTCCTTTCATTTCATTGGCTGACGGCTCTACTAATTTACATTCTGTCTGGCCCCGTGTCCTATTCACGGGAGCGTGCATTCCTGCCTCTCTCAGAATAAAGGGCTGGCAACATTTCACTCTGCTCAGCCAGGAGCTGCACAGTAACACTGTAGCTGCTTCTACAATCAGAAAACAGCAGAATTGTGCTTGGTGCCTAATGCTGCTGTGTAAACATGGAAAGGAGACAGATCTGTGCTGCTCTGGATGAGTTCATAGAAGACTGGATTCAACTGTAAAAAACCTCCAGCTGTAAGAGGAGAAGAGATCAGTGCTCTGAGTTCATAGAAGACTGTCTAGACCGAATGCAGGGATGTGGTATGTAAACACACAGCTCTTACAAAATAAGACTGCATAGGGAGAGGAACGACACAGTGACATGTGGACAGAGAGGGGGAGGGAGAGCAGGGATGTGCTATCCCCTCCCACTGATCTCAAACAAACAGACTGACTCGGGAGCGAGCATGAACAGTGAAGGGGGGTGATGTCATCCTCCTTCAGTTAATAAACACCCAGCTGGGAGGGGAATAAACAACCATGAATTTGAGGAGCTGAGAAACTGAAAGTACAATGAAACATTAACTGATGAAGCGATAAATCCCCTTTAACTTCTCTAATCATAGAGTGCTCCCCTAAAATGGATTAATCTGTGTATATATTTGTGATACATGAAATTATTTTAGGATCAATATTGGCCTCTATCGATGGGGATCATCTTTTTGAGCAGTATTTTATATGTACTTTTTAGCTAATCTGTATTTTTATTTGTATGGTCTGTTTCTTAAAAAGGACTCGAGAAGACTGGTGGAAGACCTACTGAAAGATCTATCTATCTCTACTATAACATGGGCTGTGCTGCTATAGTAACTACTGTCACTGTTGAGGCTCTACTTGGTCTACCTAGACCCAACAGCATCCTCCTACTATTGATATCCTAGTGATCATGTCGTCAGTGCTGCTACCACTTCCCTTACTCCATACACAGATCTAACAGCACGGTGCATGTCGAAGCAGAGAAGACAAAAGCAGTGAAGACCACTTTTGCCTATAAATATATCTACATCTAAAGCCATAGGTTATAAGGACATTAACTACTTTTCAGGCGTTCGGCTTAAGGGGTTAAGGGTGGTAGTTCATGACCAGAAATTTTTTTTAGTTTTTGCCTCCTTGCGTTTCAACAGTTGTAACTTTTTTATTTTTTCAATGACGCCGTTGTATGAGGCCTTGTTTTATTTGAGACGAGTTGTACTTTATGAGGGAATAGTTTATCAATAAACTGGTGCTACTGGATTACGCTGGACATTCCTTTTCATTTTCCATGAATAGTTTAAGTTCACTTATAAATAATGGCAGAGGTTTTTTTAAATTTTGTAAAAAAAATTTTTTTATATTTTTTTAACACCATTCACATTTTACACTTAATAACTTGTTAGATTAATTCTACCGGCCATTCTAATCGTGTGGATACTTAATATATGTAGTTTTTTTTGTGTGTAATGTATGCACAATTATTTTTTTTTTTATATTTATTTTTATTTATTTTATTTTTTTTACACTTTTTATGTTTTTTATTTTTTTTTTTTTTTTTTTTTTAAAAACCCATTAAGGGAGAACTGTTTTTTTTTTTTTTTTTTTTTTTTTTTTTTTTACACTTAGTAATGTATTAGCATATTCAAATATGCTAATACATTATAATTTGTGTCTTAGTCTGACACAGGCAGTGATCAGGGCAGCACACAGTTTATCCTGACTGCAGGCTTGTTACACAGACAGTCCTGGGGCTACTCCAGGTCCCCAGGGCTGACTGTGCAGCCGTTCCCCGGGCTCTGTTGGGTTACCGGGCGTTCCAATCACCCGGCAGAGCAGGGATACCCTTTGATTGCGCTGCGGTGACGAACTGCGGCAATCAAAGGGTTAAAGCATCGGGAAGCGGAGGTTTCCCCCGCTCACCGGTGCTCGTAGGAGCTGCGCTGGGAACAGGTCGTTCGCTGCAGATAAACGACCTGAAATGCCCGCCGCCAAGAGACGGTGGGCGGTTCTTAAGGAGTTAAAGGAAACCTGTCACATTGAAAATATTGATGCTATGTATGCTGTGTCAGCATGTTATAGAACATGATGAGCTGAGCAGATCTATATAGAGTTCCGTGCAGAATTTTTTTTTTATTCATAAGAAATTCTTGCTTATTCTGAGTGAAGGAGTCCAGTAGGAGGAGTTATCAGTGATTGACAGCCTTCCTTATATAAGAGTGTATAAAGAGATAACTGTCAATCACTGATAACACCACCTACTTGACTCCTTATGCAGAATAAGCAGAGATTTAAATGCAGAAAAATACGGTATACTTGTGTAAAATAAAGTATTTTAACTTTCCCGACAGAACATACATTCCCATCTTTATGCTCTTAATATGCTACCACACAGGCATTTGATCCATTTCAATGGAAGGGTCTTTGTTTTTGTATACTTCTTTTCCTGGAATGTGGTATGGGTTGTGGTCTCCACCCGAAGCAGTCTGAGTGGAAAGAATTAGCAAACACAACCCTGAGCAGAAAGTAGCTGTAACCAATTTGCTAAATTTGGACCTTGTAGAATAGTTAATCTTTTGGTCCCTCTAAAATGAGATCACATCGCTGTTAGTGGATGGTCTCACACAATTTGCTCAAAATGTGCACTAACAACGTCACATTTTCATATATACCAGGTTTAGCAGTAATGCATGTTAAAAAATGTCCTACATCCAGTGTTCACATGCATCTTAGCATTTACATTGTGCTGCTGTGTTTGTATATTTGCATTGGGCTCGTAGACATGGCAGCTTTTACATGCACAATTTGTTTCATTTTGTTTGAAGTTGTTTCCCATTTTTAGCTGCTCTTTTCTGGTTGAAAGAAATCCATGCCATAGACTGCCCTGGCAAAATGAGCAAGCCATCAATTACTGACTGCTCCTCCTGACAGAAGCCAAACACACTCTTCTGGTACCACATGGATTTACTCATCCTCTGCATAGGGTTTCCTGTCCAGTATTTCCTCCATTATACCGCCCTCCTGGTAGCAGAAGTTCTGGAGACAGCAAATACACTCAGTACTTGGATGGTCAGTTATATCAGCATACATGTGTCCACTCTG
This sequence comes from Phyllomedusa bahiana, assembly GCA_025379985.1. Lineage (NCBI taxonomy): Eukaryota > Metazoa > Chordata > Amphibia > Anura > Hylidae > Phyllomedusa > Phyllomedusa bahiana. The sequence continues at coordinate 62,114 of JAODAL010019051.1, forward strand.
AAGAAGTCCTCCTGAATCACTCTCCTATGTGCCTGGTACATGGGCTCTTCCAAGATGATATTCTCCACCTCATGATATGTATATATAGCCTGCACTGGAGGAACCACTTTGGCACTAATTTCCGGGGCAACAATAGAAGACTTAGGGCAATAAGGGTATGTTTACATGGCTTATTTTGAAGCGTAATTGCGCACGTATTTCGCAGCATATTGCACTTAATACACGGCGAAATGCGCACTGCAATTATGGTAATTCATAGCTCTCATGCTGACATTGCATGTCTATGGGGCCGGCCCCCCGTACTTTGGAATTACGCGAGTGGTTCCAAAACACCCGGCGTATTGCGGCGCGTACTATATGCGCTGCAATAAGCCGTGTGAACATAGCCTAAAGTTGGAAGTAGACAGTGTAATTCAAGTAGACGACGAGGTTCTGGTGCTTCACTGAAGATTCTGGCTGGATCCTTACTATATAATATGTAATAGACACAGTGGGCGACATGTATGATGTTTGGCGCCCAGGAGCCGTTTTTTGCACGCATTAGTAGCGTACAATACGCCTGAATCTATGAACCTGTTCTACTGCGGGTCATAGATATAGCGCTTTCTAGCTACAAAGCGACACTTTTGGCTCAGTTAAACCACTTTTAAGGTGGTCTACCTGTTCCAGCTGTAATGTGTCTGGATTTGCCATTCAAAAGTCATAAATGTGTATGGTTGTAGTGCAACACACCTCCAGAACACCTTTCAATCTCAGGCGCATTACAAAGTGCTGCGGGCACCAGATAATGCGCTTAACTTTGCAGTGCACCTGATTAAAAATATAGCGAATAGGGCACTAGACACCAGACTTCTGGGGCAGCCCCGTTCATGCATGTCGTCCAATGTAAACCAGAGATATCATAGAGCACTATGACTACTCCAGCAGAGAGAGAACAAGTGAAATGATGACATCACAAACCTGCTTCACCCAAAGCTTCTCATCTGTGATGTCACCTAGTGATGTAATGATCCTAAATGATCCTACCCAACCAGCTCTGTTAACTCTGTGCCTCTTCTCTGGGATGTCACCTGGCTGTGTCTTTTAATAAGACCTGTTATCATGGTCATAACTAGTGATGAGCGATTACGTTGACTATCGTCATCGGGTCGATAGTCGATATCGGCAATTATCAAGACGATTTCCGATAGTGAAGAACAAATGTCTGTTAGAAACAACATTTTTTTATAATAGGACCTGTAGTATTGCTGCATTTCAAAGCAGCATGACCCAAAAAATTATAAAAATGACTTCTCAGCCACTGTTAAAAATTGTGAGGGAGAAATGCCACTTAGAAGCCACATTTTGTTCCAAAGGACCATGATTTTTTGCTGTTCCACAGACATGACCCCCAAAAATTAAAAAATGACTTTCAGCCCTATTAAAAATTGTGAGGGAGAAATGCCATTAAAAGCCACATTCTGTTCCCAAAAAAACCTAATTATAGCTGTATCTCACAGCAACAGACCCAAAACCATTGGCCCAATGCGAAAATTCAAAAATAAAGGATAAATGGAATAGGTGTTGCATGAAACCTTGCTGTCTTTTTCAGTTTTCCCCACAGCAAAACCAGCAAAATGAAATTTGGAAAAGAAATAAAAATTGCAGTAAAAATGATCATTTTAAAAAAAAAAATTTTTAAGAGACCCCTTTCGTTTTGGGGAAAGGGAAAGTGAATAGACCGGCAACAATCGGGACCTGGCAATTTGGGGCCCAACACATCAGGACCTGCCTGATTCATCTTGATGAAAGTCAAAGTCCACTTATCTGTGGAAAGCCGGGTGCGTTTGTCCTGTAATACTCCTCCAGCTGTTTCTGAAGGTCCGCTAGATATGACGCTGGCTGCTGGGAGGACAAACCTCTTGGCGTGGCGGGGAGGGGGTCGGGCCATTTTCGCCATTTTTGGTCCCCAAAGTCAATTGGGCCCCGGAACACATCCAAAAACATCAGTGTTGGACGAGTAGTGTGCCCCTGATTTTAAAGCGGGGTCTCTGTGTTTTTTGAAAATGTGGCCCTGCATTACATGCGTTGGTGAGGTGGTAAATAAAGTTTGCCAGGGGTCCCCCCTTGGCTTTCTGCCACCTTTCCCTGCTGCGCGCCGCTACGGCACTTGGCACTCTCTGCTGTCACTCGCGGCGTTTTTCCCACCGGAAAAATTGAAGAACGTAAGCAAACGCAACAGATGCCCTCCAGTTGATAATCACAAGGTTCCCCTTTTCCGCATTTTACCTCATTTGGGTGGGTGGAAGGAAAGGTGAGTTTTGTTTGAAGGGATCCGGGAGGGTGCCACCCAGTAACTTTTTGTTCTTTTGAGGGCCCTTAATGCGAGGATCATTTTGGGGGGGAAATGGGCACCCAACACTCATGGAGAGAGGGACCGATTTCCCCAAGCCTCTGGGTCGGGGCAACTAAACCGATTTTCCCTCATCTTCCCCCGCCCCAAATTCGCCCCCAACCTCTTTTCGGGCGGGGACGCGGTACGTCGGTTTTAGAATACCTCCCCCCTCCCCTTCCTCCGGCATAGTTTCAACAAACACCCCTGACTTCCTAAAATTCACCCGAGAGCTGAGGCGCTCCCTTGCACTACCCCGCCCCCGAACCATTTCCTAATAAAGACCGAAAAAAATTGAGAAACTGTAGGCCTTGTGGATTTGACGGGAGAAAGGGCTCCGTGCCCCGATCTGTGTGTCTCCCCCTCCACGCTGGGGGGACCTGATTTTCAGATGTAAACGATCGTTCCAGAAAAAGATCACCACAATGGCATGCTGACAAGGGGCATGTCCGCACTGACCATTTTGGGGGTTCTCAAAACGGCAAGGATGGGAAGCCTTTCACCTGCCTGCACTCTCGGTGGCTCAACCCCAAGGGCCGCACCCCTCCTTGTCAGGCCTTTTGTTTCTTTACGGGGTAATGGCATTCGCGCTGCCAAATCGTGGGGCATGTGGAGGTGGAAAATTTCCAGGTGTTGCACGTCAACAAAGAGACGGTTGACCGGGGGGCCAGCTGGCTGCAAAAAAGCAGCCAGGCGGGACGAAGGGGTGGGGAACGGCGGAAGTGCGAAATCAGACCCTTTGACCTTCCTCACAGGCGTCCAGACCCCCGGAGTGTTTAGAAATTTCTGGGCGACAAGGTTCATGACATGTGCCAGGCAAGGGATGTGCTCCAGCCTACCGTTCTTAAGGGCGGCCAGCAGATTTCAACCATTATCGCACACCACCTTGCCTGGCACAAGGTTCTTGTCACCCAGCCAGCACTCGGTCTCGTTGCGGAGAGCCGTCCACAGCTCCGGACCAGTGTGTGGAGGGTCTCCAAGACAGATTAATTTCAACACGGCCTGGTTTCTCTGGGCAAGTGATGCCACCAGAGGACCTTTGGGGGAAAAACCCTGCACCATCCCTGCGGTTTTGAAGAGCGTGCGCCGAGCCTGAGAGCCACCGTCACCACCAGAGACATCCAGCCAGCTCACCCAGCCTTGGCCGTGCTTACTAGTCCATGTGTCGGTGGTCAGATGGACTTTGCCGGCCACAGATGCAGACAACGCGCTTGAAATTTTAGATGACACGTGGCTGGCAAGGGCAGGGATGGCTTTTCTGGCCAGCATCTGGTATTGGGGGCAGACAAGGGCCATGACGTGGCGGAACCCATCTGTGTCCACCAGACGGAAAGGCAACATTTCCAAGACCAAAAGCCTGGCAATGCCGACATTCAGGCTTTTGGCTTTGGGATGGTTTGGGTTAAAGTGTTTCTTCTGCTCTCAAACCTGGAAGACAGAAGGCTGGCTGCTAGACTGGCCGCTGTACGGCGTGCAGGTTGTCAAACTGGCGGAAGGAGAAGGGGTAGGATGGGTCTCTGGTGGTGCTGGTGGTACTCGGGCGACGGTGGAGGCTGAAGCGGAGGCTGATCCCTGATCATGACTCTGAGAGACATGGGCAGCTGAGGAACGCTTGGTGGTGGCGGAGGAGGAAGAGGTGGAGACAGAGGGTGTGACAATGGTTGGAAGCCTGGCATCGGTTTTGGCCAAGTGTTCCCTCCATTTCAAATCATGCATTCGCTTCATGTGACTAGACATGTTGGTGGTGGTTAAACACCTAAGATTCTGGCCTCTACTGATGCGTTGACGGCAAAGGCCGCATATGACATCGCTGGGTGAATCAGAGGCTTGCTCGAAAAAGGCCCAGGCTTGAGAGGACCTGGACCTTTTCGACAGCGATAAGCGAGGAGCGGTGTTTCCGCTGATCGTGGCTGGCGGAATTATCTCAGCGGACTTCGGCGACCGCCCTCTCCCTTTTTGAGGCGGGACCCGTACTGACACTACCCCATCATCTTCCTCCTTGTCCAGTGATGAAGCGTTCGCAAGCAAATTCTGCGGAAAAGACCACGTTGGAGCCACAATGTCGTCATCATCATCATCAACACAGGTGACTTGGTCGTCCTGACATTCTGCATCCAGGAGCTGCGGGCTACAAGCAAGAGGGACTGCAAGGCGTTGCCGACCGCCCGGGATTTTTGCCGATTGACCGGCTTCCTTCTCTTTCTCTGGTGGCATCAGTAACTGGGTGTCAGAGCAGACTGGCCTCTTGATCTTTTAACATGCCTTCTGACCCCAACCGCTATTGTGTCATTCCAAAGAGGTCATTCAGGAAAATGGATTTCCATCAGTGGCGGGTACACGAGTTGACATTTGGGTGCCTTCGGCTTCATGTTGGCGGTGCTGACGTTGCTGATGACGACATTGTGTGGCCGTGACTGGGAGAAGAGGAGGTTAGGACTGCTGGATGCAGGTTGCATTAACCACTGAAGAACAAGTTGGCGACGCTGTTCGTTACTGAGATTCACAGAGGCCCTGACCAGAGATTGACAGGCCGGACGGTCCTGCAAACCGACGAAGTCCACTGGCTTGTGTGTTGTCGCCAGCGACTGGAAGGAGCACCTTTCTCGTACCTTACCTCCATGTCCTACAACCCAGGGCGGACTGGAATAAAAAATCAGCCCTGTTTCTTCGCACAAAAGCCCCCTGGCAGCCCACCTACACATTTCACGCTTACCTAATCGTCCCTAACAAACAGGAAAAAAAAGATGACAGTGGTGCGGAGGAAACCCCTCATCACAGAATTAAGATGTGCACTTGCTTTAAAATCGGAACAAGCCTACACTGACACTACTCATTATGCACCAGACTTAACCTACAAACCCCACCATTCACATCACCAGTAGTCAGGTCACCATCACATGAATCACAGCACTGATTCAAACAGAAGTTAAATGACCCCAGGACATCAGGGACTCACAGGAGGCGTCATCTCTGATGGGATTTGTCTTTTTCTCCTTTTCTTCTCCATGTGGCCAAACCTCATGATGTTCTTCCCTGTTGTGTTGCTTAATTCCATTTTCTTTCTCTGTCCGGTACAGCATGCAGTGTTCCTCTTCTAGTGGTCACTACTCGTAATGAAGAATTTACAACAAATTTACATCTTAGACTCCTCTTTCTTCCAGCTCTTTCCTATACAAATTCCCCAAACAGCGTATGTTTAGACCCTAAAAATTAGAAATTAAAAAATATCAGATAAGTGGCATGTAAATAGGTAGGACCCCCATTGGGTAGGTAAACAGGGCTTTCCTCCATTAATGTGGTAGGTCGACAGGGCCTACCCCCAGTAACTAGCCAGGTAGCTGGGGTTGCCCCCAGCAACTAGCCAGGTAGCTGGGACTGACCAGCGCTAGCCAGGTAGCTGGGAGCTGCCCCCGACACTAGCCAGGTAGCTGGGGCTGCCCAGCAACTAGCCCAGGTAGCTGGGGCTGCCACCGTAATTATCTGTTAGCAGGGCTGCCATCAGTAATTAGCCAGTAGCGGCCAGGGGCAGTAATTAGCAGGTAGGGGCCAGTAATTAGCAGGCAGGGCCGTAAGTAGCCAGGCAGGGCCATTATGTAGCAAGCCAGGGCCAGTATATAGCCAGGCAGGACCAGAATTAGGCAGGAGGGCCACTTATAGGTAGGCAGGGCCAGATATATAGGCAGGCAGGGCCAGTATATAGGTAGCTAGGGCAGTATTTAGCAGGCAGGGACAGTATATAAGGTAGGCAGGGCCAGTATATAAGTAAGCAGGGCCAGTATATAGCGCAGACAGGTCCACTTATAGGTATGGCAGGGCAGTATATAGGGCAGGCAGGGCAGTATATGACAGGCAGGGCCGATTTTATGGGCAGGCAGGGCCGATAAGATAGTCAGGGATGGTTTTCGTCAGTATGTATGTAGGCCAGGCAGTGGTCACTCGGACCTAGTATATTAAGGTAGGTAGGGGCAGTATATAGGCAGGGCAGGGCTAGTATTATAGAAGTATGCAGGAAGGGCAGTATGGGGCAGTGTATATATGTATGAGGCCAAGGGCAGGTATATAGCCAGTCATGGGCAGTATCGCGGGCAGTAAATGTAGGTATGCGACTGGGCAGTATATTAGCCAGGGCAGTATACAGGTATGCAGGCAGGCAGTATATAGCAAGGCAGGGCAGTTTGGGGCAGTTTTTTAGGTATGAACGCATTATCTCAGAGGGCAGTATGCTAGAGAGCCAGGCAGGGCAGTATGGGGCAGTATATAGCCAGGCAGGGCAGTATATAGGTTGCAGGCAGGGCAGTATGTAGCCAGGCAGGGCTAGTAGTTTTAAAAAAAAATAATAAAACCAATACTTACCTGAAGTCTCTGCTTGTATCTGCTACCTCTTCTTTCTCTCGGTCCGGAGCCCGACGGCAGCAGAGCGCGGGACGCGGAGCAGGTGCCGGTGACATCATTACATTGCCACACCTGCCCGTGCCTCCTGGGGCTGAACAGATGGATCAGAAGTTCCAGCTGTTCAGATCGGCTACTGCTTGCACCGCGTGGTGCAGGCGGCGGCCGTGATGGCTGCAGGGCTGGGTCGGTGACACCGGCCGTGCACCGTGTGGCGAGGGGAGCCTGTCGGCCCCCTGCCACAAGGGTCCGGTCGCAGATGTGACCGTTGCGGCCCCTGTACGTGCGCTGGCACCGGCGGGCGCTCTGAGCCTGCCCTGCATCCCGGACCCCAGCGGCCCGCCTAAGGGCAGTTCCAGCCTGCCTACACCCCTCTTTGCTCGCTTACCACCTGCATTTCGGTCCTGCTTAGAAAAAGATAAAAAATTAAGATAGTACGGGAATGAGTTTTTGTACAGTCTCTTATTAAAAGACGGACAAGGCAAATCATAGTATTATTAATCCTCTAATTTCCTACAGCCAACTAGGATTAAGAAAACTGAAAAGTTTCTAGCCGAATACCTGTGAAATGCGGTCTGGTGGAAGAACCGTACAGTCAAATCACACAGTGTTCTTCTTCAGTCCAGGTATTTACAACTGCCCAGTAGGACTAGAATTGATAGTTTTCAAAAAACTATCATTACAAGTGCGCTATCTGCGCCCAAGCTGGATTCAATGAGCATAATAACACTTTCAAATGTTTACAAGAGAGAAATTGCGTTTTTTGCAAGCAAGGACAAACGAGAACAGTTGCTAGAAAAATTTTCTAGCACCAATTGTCATACAGCGTGGTTTTGAAAAACAACTAGGGCCGCAACCAACGTGCAACATACAGCTATTTAAAGTTATACGGATAACAAAAGGTGGTTTTTTGCACCAATGAAATTAGACCAACAGTAAACTACCAAATTTTTGTATTCCAAATTTAAGTACAAGGGTGGCTCTATGAACAAAACTGGGCCGCACCAGAGTAAAAAAAACACCTATTTGAAATGTTATACGGATAATAAAAGAGGTGGGTTTTGCCACATATGAAAATAAACCTGCAATTACTAGCAAATTTCCTTATGGTAATATAAGTACAAGATGAGTCTTTCAACAAAAAACTGGGCTGCCGCCAAAATGAAAAACACGTTAATTTAAATTTGTGTACTGATCATAATAGGTCGGGTTTTTGCACTATGGAAAAAATACACCTGAATTACTAGGCAAATTCTGTATGGTAATATCCGTACAAGATGAATCTTTCAACAAAACTGGGCTGAGTCAAAATGGAAAAACACGTAATTAAAATTGTGTACGAATAATAAAATGTGGTTTTATGCAACCTAATAATACACTTCGGTGACATAGAAAAGTTTGTTCCTATTGTGAGTACAAAAGTGGTCTTTGACACAAGCTAGGCTGCGCCAAAGTTGAAAACACGTAATTAATTGTGTACTGATATAATAGGTGGTTTTTGCACCTATGAAATACATCCACAATTACTAGCAAATTTCTGTATGGTAATGTAAGTACAAGATGGGTCTTTCAGCAAAACATGGGCTGGCCAAAAGTGAAAAATACTTAATTAAATTGTGTACTGTTAATAATAGGTGGTTTTTGCACCTATGAAATACAACAACAATTACTAGCAAATTTCGGTATGGTAATATTCGTACAAGATGGGTCTTTTAACAAAAATGGCCTGCGCCAAAGTGAACAAAACCTAATGAAATTGTGTACGGATAATAAACGTGTTTTTTGCACCTATAAATACACCTGCCGGTGACTAGAAAAAAGTTTCTGTATCTATTGTGAGTTACAAAGTGGGTCTTGAAAAATGCTGGGCTGAGCCAAAGTGAAAAACACGTAATTAAATTGTGTACGGATAATAAAAACGTGGGTTTTGCCCTATTAATTACACCTGCGGTGACTAGAAAGTTCTGTACCTATTGTAAGTAAGGTGCACAAAAATACAAGCTAATCTTTCACCAAAAAACTGGCATCAAAACTGTTTATAAAAACCCCATTTCAATGCAGGGTCAAAGGCAGAGTTTGGGACTGCACAATACTCCACTCTCCTTTCAAAAGCCTGCCTGCCTGCCCACATGTCAGTCTGTGTTATGCCCCACACCCTTCCACCCCTTCCCCCCCTCCCAACCCCTCAGCCACCCGCGTTCAGCGCTAGATGCTCCCCCTCACCCCCATTTAAAATTTCAGCCATAAAAGTAACTAAAAACTGAAATTCTCTAATCTACCTATGTTCTAATTTTCACAGCTTAAAAGCATGTTGTCTGTGTGAACAAAGAGAAACAGTTTCGCTGAGCTGTATTGAGAGAGACCGAGCCACACGTCCTGCTCTTATGAGACACAGACACCACACTGATGGATGATCAGGAAGGGCTGTTCTATGTAAAACGAGGTCATGTGATTTTTCCAGCCAATCACAACCATACACATCCCAGTCATGACGTCGCACATGACGTCGCACATCCTGGTGTTCTCTGCCGATCTTGAGTCCCATCAAGTCCATGTGCCACAGGTCCTCAAACGTTTAAGGGCTAACCGCCTCTATACGAAGCCCGAAAAGTGCCTTTTCCATCAGAAAAGTCTTCCATTCCTCGGCTACATCATTTCCGACAAGGGCCTGCAGATGGTCCCCGCAAAATTGTCTGTCGTTCAGCAGTGGCCACAACCTGTGGGTCTCCGAGCCATACAAAGGTTTTTTGGGTTTCGCGCAATTACTATAGACAGTTCATCCCAACATTTCTCCTCGCTAGTATCACCTATAGTGGCGCTCACCAAGAAGAATGCTAATCCGAAGCTCTGGCCGCCGTCGGCAGAAGAAGCCTTTTCTAAGTTAAAGTCGGCCTTTTATAGTTTCATAGTTTGTAAGGCTAAAAAAAGACAAGTCGTCCATCTAGTTCAGCCTGTTGTGCTAAGGTGTTGATCCAGAGGAGGCAAAAACCCCCAATGAGGTAGAAGCCAATTGTCCTCATTTTAGGGAAAAATTCCTTCCTGACTCCAATCTGGCAATCAGAAAAATCCCTGGATCAATGACCCCTCTCCTGAATCCTAGTCACTATAACTTGTTATATTATTACGCTCCAGAAATGCATCCAAACCCTTTTGAACTCGGTTATTGAATTCACCATGACAAGTCCCTCTGGCAGAGAATTCCATAGTCTCACTGCTCTTACAGTAAAGAATCCCTTTCTATGTTTATGTAGAAACTTTCGTTCCTCAAGACGTAAAGGTGCCCCCTTGTTCTAGATACAGCCCTGTGTATAAATAAATCTTGGGAGAGATCTCTATATTGACCTTTGATGTATTTAAACATATTTATTATGTCCCCCCGAAGCCTTCTTTTCTCTAAACTAAATAACCCTAATCTTGCCAATCTTTCTGTGTACTGTAGTCCACCCAGTCCTTTATTATTTTTGTTGCCCGCCTTTGTACCTGTTCAAGCTCTACAATGTCTTTCCTGTGCACTGGTGCCCAAAACTGTACACAATATTCCATGTGTGGTCTAACCAGTGACTTGTATAATGGGAGAATAATGTTCTCATCATGTGCATCTATGCCCCTTTTAATGCACCCCATGATCCTATTTGCTTTGGCTGCTGCTGCCTGACACTGGCTGCTACAATTAAGTTTACTGTCCACCAGGATTCCCAAGTCCTTCTCCATGTCACTTTTACCCAGTGTTTTTCCATTTAACATGTAATCATGTAATGGATTTCTCTTCCCCATGTGCATAACCTTGCATTTATCAGTGTTAAACCTCATCTGCCATTTCCCTGCCCAGGCCTCCAACTTATCCAGATCCCTTTGTAATAACACATTATCCTCTATTGTGTTGATTACTTTACAGAGCTTAGTATTGTCTGCAAAGATCGATATTCTACTGTGTAATCCTGGTAAGATCATTAATGAAAATGTTGAAGAGGATAGGGCCCAATACTGACCCTTGTGGTGCCCCACTAGTAACAGCGATCAGTCTGAGTATGTACCGTTAATTACTACCCTTTGTTTTCTATCAGTGAGCCAGTTACTTACCCACTTGCACACATTTTCCCCCAGTCCAAGCATTCTCATTTTATTTACCAACCTTTTATGTGGCACCGTATCAAGCTTTAGAAAAATCTAGATATATGACAAACCA